>PVKU01004203.1:0-153651 GCA_004027475.1 Anoura caudifer
TTTGCCCTGGCTGGTGTGGCTCAGTGGATTGAGTGCAGGCTGGGAACCATACGGCCACCAGTTCGATTCCCAGTCAGGGCACATGCCTGGGTTGCAGGCTAGATCTCCAGTGGGGGTCGCTTGAGGGGCAACCACACATGATATTTCTGTTCCTCTCTTTCTCCTTTCTTTCCCCTCTCTAAAAATAAATAAAATCTTTTTTTAAAAAGGACCATTTGGGTGATTTCACAAGAAGAAAGCACCAGCTCTCAAAGTATTACTGTAGGGCTCATCACTTCCAGATCTGAACTGCTACTTTCGTCGCCTCCCCCTCCCCCCAGGTTCTTTCCCTCAAGATTTCAGCCCAGGTGCCTATTACAGGAGTCAAGGGGCTATTGGTCCACAGACCTCAACGGCAGCACTTGAGTGCGTTGACCCAGAAGCTTGCATTGACCAATTCTATCAGCTTGTATGAACCAGAATCAGAATTCAAACCAGATCTCCTGACTTTAGTCTATTCCTTTCTTAGAGCCTGGGTAGCGGGCTTGAAGGTATGTGAGTGTAGTGGGTAAGAGTGTTGATTGGCTAGACAGCAGCCCCAGTTCTCTACTAGTAGTCTCCCCAGGCTGGAAATAAAATACTCAGATGAGTTATTTGGGACCAGCTCCTAGTCCCTTTTCCTGAAACCCTGCAACTCAATTTATCCAGTTGTAAACTGGATAATAGCAGCTCCCAAAACTCAGCGCCTTAAGCAGATACCTGTTGGTTTGCAACCAAGGGAGATTCCCTGGTGAACCCTGAAACTGTTTCCTGTACATGTAGGTCAAGACTGCTGAAAGAGGCCGATGACTCCAGATTGGCAGGTGGCAGGTTTAATAAACAGGGAACTTACAAGGAGGCTTGTTTTGGGTGACCGCAGGATGAGTAGATCTGTGCATCCACCAGGCAGAATCTCAAAAGTTTAAATAGAGTTAAAGTTAACTGGGTTCAGTCACATTCTCAGTCCGGATGATCTCAGCAACACCGTACTTTCTCAAGTCTGTGTCTTTGAACTGGCTTCCATTGTGGGAGCGGTGTGCAGGACCACCCTTCCAAGGACAGGAAATGGTGTAAAGAGCCTCTGATTGCCTGGGTCCAGCTGGTGGGCCAACTGGCAGTCACATCCTCTTGAGGACTTCCTCTAACAATAGTGCAGAAATAACACCAAGAGCACAATATGAAACATCCATTTCTATCACCATATCTAATAATCACCAAGTCCAGTGAATTTTCCATTCCAAACCTCTCTTGGTCCAATTCTGTCTGCTTCCATTGCCACCATGCTGGTGTAAGCCATCATTATCCTTGGTGGGGCCACTAAGAGACTCTCCTCGTCTCCCTTCTTTGCACACCCCAGTGTCCCCTTCAGTTCATTCTTCACTCCGCATCCTAAGGTTGCGGCCTTCTTGCATGACTGTCCTGGAACGGCCCACCCCACACCCTTCTGCCTAACGCCCATCCGCTCACCCTTCAGATCTCAGCTCCAGCAAGGTTCACTTCCTTCGGGAGATTGGTTTTGCCGCCCAAGTTTTCATGTTAGTTGCTCTTAAAGAAATTTCTTCTTTCACTTCATAGCATTTATCTCCACTAATAATTAAACCCTTGGTCTGTGTGACTATTAGGTTAATGGATGTCTCCTAGACATCCATGAGAATGGGATAAAACCATAAAATCCATGAGAAGGGGATACATCTGTGTTAGTCTCTCTCCTTTCCCTTCTCTGCTTCTCCCTACTTCTCTTCCTGCCTCACTTTTTTCCACAGGAAGTCTATCTTTTCACGGAACAAAGAGTGTGAACTATTCTGCCGCACTGAAAAGGAAAAATGGAAGTTGTTCTCTTGAAGGACAGGCTTCCAAAGATCTGAGATGTCCCACTGAAGTCTAAGTTAAAGCACCTCTGCCGGAGGCCCCTACAACCTTTTATGCATGTAGTTAATTTTTCTCACGTTTGGGGGTTCTGTTTTTTCATTTGTCTATAGTTTTATTTATTAAACATTTTAATAGAAAATTTCAGAATTACATAGAAGAAAATAATATTATGAGCTTTCATGTACTGTAACCCAGCTTTAACAATTAATAACATTTGGCTAACCTTATTTCATCTTTTTCCTTCCACTTCTATTGGTGGTGGTGGTAAAGTAATTTAAAGCAAATTTGACATTATATCATTTTACCCATAGATAGTTCAGAAACTAACATGCAAGGATTTTTAAAGGCATAACCCCATTCCAAGGCTGTTATCATCCCTAACAATAATTCTGTCATGTAATTTTTTAAAAAAGATTTTATTTATTTATTTCTTAGAGAGGAGAAGGGGGGGAGAGAGAGAGAGAGAGAAACATCAGTGTGTGCTTACCTCTTACAAGCCCTCCACTGGGGACCTGGCCCACACCCAGGCATGTGCTTTGGTTGGGAATTGAACCAGCGACCTTTTGGTTCGCAGGCCAGCACTCAACCACTGAGCCACACCAGCCAGGGCTGTCATGTAATTTTAATAATACCTAATTCCCCCATGCTCAAATCTTCCCCATTGTCTAACAATTGTCCTACAATTGGTTTGATTAGGCTATAATTAAACAAGATCCACACACTGCATTATTTTCTAAGTTTCTTTTCATCCATAACTATTTCTTCTTCTCCCATCTTTTAAAATTCCAGTTATCTGTTGGGGAAACTAGGTCATTTATTGCATACACTTTCCTATCTTCTATATTTGGCTGATTGCCTCCTTGTCCAACTTGTTTCTGTATTTCTTCCCTGTATTTCAAGTAAACTGGTAACTAGATCTCCAGGCTTGATTAGATTCAGGTAAACCTTCTTTGGCAAGAACATGTCCTAGGTAGTGCTTTGTACTTCTTATTGCACCTCATCAGGAGGCATGTGATGTCCCATTTTCAGTGCTAAGCTAGATCAGCTGATTTGGCTGTTGAGTGACACTTCTCCATGGGGCCCTGCATTCCTTATGTTTCGCAAGAAGAGCCTTTGCCTGCCCTTTGTCTGCACTACCTCCTCAAGGTTGTGTGCGTAGTGAAGCAGTCTTGGCAGAAAGAGAGAGTGTCTCCCACTGGAGCAAAGGGCAGATAAGCTCACTAGACAGTATAAAACACCAGAATCCCTAAGCTTGGGGGTTATTTCTTCTGAGCAGCCCACTACGTGTACAGGGTCATCTGACCCTCTTTGTCTGAATTGAGGTTCAGGGAACCAGTGTGAATGTGGTAATGCCCTGGCTGCTGCTATTGCTGTAGCAATAGACTGTCCTTGGTCTCTGTATTGGTCCAGATTCTCCAGAGAAACACACACACACACACACACACACACACACACACACACACACACACAGATTTACTGTAAGGAATTGGCTGAGGTGATTAGGGAAGCTGGGAAGGCCAAGATCAGAGCAGTCAGCAAGCTGGAGACACAGGAGAACCAATGAATTATGCTCTAGTCCAAGTCCAAAGGCCTGAGGAGCAGGAGAGCTGAATAGGGTAAGTTTCAGTCTGCCTCCAAGTCTGAAAGCAGGAGAAGACCAATGTCCCAGCTCAGACACAGTCAGATGGAGAGAAGGAATTGTTTCTTACTCAGTTTTTTATTCTTTTCAGGCTTTTGCTGGATTGGATGAGGCCCACTCACAGTAGGCAAGGCAGTCTGTTTTCCTCAGCCTACTGATGCAAATGTTAATCTCATCCAGAAACACCCTCACAGACATGCCCGGAATAACGTTTGACCAAATATCTGGGCACCCTGTGGCCCAGTCAAGTTGACACATAAAATTCACCATCATAATCTCTGGCCCAGAATCTGTATCTTCTATCAGCTTGCATGAAACTGTGGCAGGTTAATTTCTTAGTATACAAGTAGAATAAAATCTCAGACCCTTCACAGCTCTTGATATATTCTTAAAAAAACAGTGAAAACATTGGTCAGTGGGCTCAGGCGGTGCTGGCCTGCTCTCTCCATCACGAAACTCCCATTAGCTTTTCCCTGAAAGGTTTTAGCATCGGTGGGTGTTTATTGCCTGGAGCCATTATCCTATCAGAAGTTGCAAAGCGGTGTCACTGTAATGCTGCCGTTCTGTTTGCGTTTATCAGTAGGACTCGTTCTACAAACAATTTTCTTTTATCAATATTTGATTATGCTAAAATCTAATTTACACATAAAAGACAGGATTAATTGCTAGTTCTTTCCCGTTAGTTATTTAAGAATTTTAAGAAAAATGAGTTGGTGTGGTAGAAATCTCCCAAGTAATCACTTGGGAATGTTCCCAAGTGATTAGTTTTGATTACTCAAAAGTAATCTTTTGAGTGTTATTATGAACTAATGGGTTTTTACATATTTCATACTTCAATCCATTAAAGTTATTTGTTTTTTATGCTCAAATTGTCCCATCTTTGATTAGTTGGAACCCCTTCGGATGGCTACTATAAACTTCAAAGATGATCACGATAGTATTTGATACTTTTATTGCTTTCTTGAATAACAAAGTGGCCCATGATTATCTTGTTGTCCGTTTGTACTGTTTACTGGAATCAGTCATTTCTCCAAGCAGCCCTGATTCCTTACAGCTCATTTATATCTGTGCCAAGGCGTGTTAAATCGACTCTGCAGTGGGTTGACCAATCACCATAGAATCAGATGACTACAAGGGATTTCAGAAATCCTCTGGGCCAGCTTCACTTCACCCTTAGACAAATGGACAGAATTTTATTTTTCAATATTTACAGGGAAGATCCTAGCCTGCAGAGTAGAGGAAAGAGTTGCAAGGTGGACTAACACATTCTGCAGGGGAAATAGGGGTAAGGAGAAGATTAAAAATGTGAATGGGGAAGGGAGAATGAGTAGTGGAACAGGCTCTGCCCTCAGAATTTGGTGGGTGATGCATCTTGGCCTGAGACGTTCCCAGCCTGGTCTGCAAGGGATCACCATGTAATAACTGGGGATGGCTTGGTGCGTTTGCCTCCAGGAGCTCCCAGTGTATTAGTAATTAGATAGTATTCTAAAGACTTGGTATTCCCTTTATAGCCTATTTTTTAGGGCTGCCTCTGAAATACTAAGTCAGGAAAGAAGCCAGAAGCTAGATAACAGAAACTTTGCAAAGAATTGTGGAAAAAAACCTGAAGCCAGCTCAGAACAAGAGAGAAGGTCAGGGACAGATCTGCTGACCTGTTTTCCAGGAAAGGGTCATAAGGAGTGGCTGGCAGTGACTCAGACCCCAGGGAGGAAAGCAGGCAGGCAAAGAAATACTAGAGTGAGCCGAGATGTCAGAAAAAATACCTTCATTGTCCCCAGTGTCTTGTGATTACTAAAAACAAAACAAAACAAACAAACAAACAAAACCCCCCAAAACTAAGCAGCACCTGTAATGAGAATGGTCAGCAGAGGGCCCTCAAATAAACATGAACATTGAATACCGTTTAATCTTTGTGTGGGATCTTTGAGGTTTGCATTCTCTTCACTATAGAATTTTTAAAATAAAAAAAATTTAAATCCTTTACATTTTATTGGGAAATAGTTGCATACTTTCCATGTATGTTGCTGACATCAAATTATGGCTGTTAGCAGTATTCTGAGGAGAGCAAGGTACTTCAGCAAAAGGTCAGCAGGTGGCAAGCTTCTACAACCTTAGGCTGACGAAGGCCTGGAATGCATAGACCTCATTCCAAGAAATGGGATCTCTTGCGGTATCTCTATTCACTGAAAGAATCACTTATTTAAAATAATTTTTTCACTCTCAGATGTTTTTCTTTTTAAAAAATTTTTATTTTTCAGTTACAGCTTATGCTTAATATATTATTTTGTATTAGTTTCAGATGTACAATGTAGTGGTTAGAGAGTCATATACTTTACAAAGTGGCCCCCCTATATTTCAAGTACCCACCTGGCACGGTACATAGTTCTTACAGTATTCCTGACTCTATTCCCTGTGCTGTTCTTTACATCCCCAGTACTATTTTGTAACTACCAATCTGTACTTCCCCTGTTTTTCACTCCACTCCCCTCGCCCTCCCCTCAATAATGACACCTGTTACATGCTCAGAAGTCTGCCTTGTTGAACAGTAACGTGGACACTCCCACTTGCTTTTGATTAGTAATGGCATTGTATGCCTTGTTTATTCTTTTACTTTGAACCTTTCTGTGTAATTATAGTTAAAGTTGGCTTCTTGTAGATAGCAGATTTGATTCTTGCTCATTTATTCGGTCTGACCATCTTTGTGGGTTAAATTTGCGAGCTTGGTATTTGGATCTAGTTTTTCTTCTCTTTTGTCTGCCATTTTCCTCTTTTTCTGACTTTTTTTTGCATTGAGTAATTTTTATGATTTGATTTTATCTTCCCTTTGGCTTATTAGCTATTTCTCTTTTTTTTGTGTGTGTGGTTGCTGAGGGGTCTATAGTATACTACTTAAGCATATCACAATCTACCTTCAAGTAACACTATAGTGAGCCCACAACTTACGCTTGCCCATTTGTCTGTGTGCACTGGTGTATTTATTCTCACTGCATACAGTCTGAGAAGTGGTTTGCAAAAGCTGTTCATTTTTAAAATGTACTCTTTTATCCAGACACCTATTTAATTCCATTTTTAATTCTAAAGTTTTTCAGTTGATTTGTTGGGTGGTCTGGTCCTGTCATCACATCATCTGTGAATCATGGTGAATTTGTTTTCCCAGTTCCGTAGTTAGGTACTTCTGGCTTTTGTTGTGTGTCTCATTGACCAAATCAGACTTCTAGAACCGCAAAAAAATATCTTACTTTATTTCTAATTTCAACGGGAATCCTACTGCTGGTTAACGAACATGTATTAGCAGTTAGTGCGTGTCAGGCCCTGTTCTGAGTGCTCTACCTCTACGGTCTTGTTTTACCATCACAACACTGTAAGGTCATTATCTCCAATTTACAGCGAGGAGACTGGCTGGAGAGGTTCAGTAGCTGACCTACAGCGGGAAGCAGAGAGCTGGGATGTGAACTGTGGCTCTAGAGCCTGTTGGTCTTTACCTCCTGACTGGAGTGCTGGTAAGCGTTTAATCCAGCTCTCTGAAAATGAGCCCTGGTTTGTCACGTTTGCCAGTTTTCATGGTGTAAGCACTCCCACCGTGGCTGATGTGGCGTCACTGACCGTGGGTTCGGGGAGAGTGCCTCATAATTCCTCTTGGAAGCTGGAACTCTTGCCAGTTCCTATGCACCGCAGCCTTCAGTGTTACACTACAAGGTAAGCAAGCAGGTGGTGGCGTTTAATAAGATATCTAGTTATTGAGATTCTTTGGTTTTAAGAAACAGAAATCAGCTGAAGGTGGCCCAAGCAGAAAGTGGAATTTACTATAAGGATATAGTCTCAGAATAAAGGGCAGGCGGTCCTTGCGAGGGTGGTGGGCAGCAACTGAGGAGCAGAGGTACTGGGGGCCTCACTGGGTCCGTGGTCTCTCATTCTCTCTTTACTGCAGGTCAGGTTTTGGCATCTCTGGCCCACAGGCAGAAGACGACTGCCCATCACACCTGAATGCTCCTTCTCACCGAGGTTCCTGCCATCAGCAGAGACCGAGGTCTTCTCTGACTGGCTCAGTTAGGTCAAGAGTCAGGTCCGGGTCAGTCGGCTGTGGCTGTGCCACTTCAGTGGGTCTGTTTGCCACTGTCCACGATCATATTGGAGATGTCAGCCTGCAGCAGGACCAGCCCCTCCTGTCTCTGAAATTCTGTTACACTGAAAACCTACCTTCATACTGTGGTCCTCTGGGCTCCTCATCGTTTGGGTCCTGATGACTTTTCTGACATATGTCCTCCCCAGCAGTTTTTCATTTACTCACTTTGCCCTCCTGGCCTTCCCATTGGCCCTTGAATATTACGAGCTCCTCTCACCTCAGGGCCTTTGTACATGATCTTCCAGTGTTCGGAAAACGTTTTCCACTGGTCTTCTCATGGCTCATAGCCTCCCTTCAGTCCAGTCCCTCCCCCAGAGAGTCCCTCCCTGCGCATCCTTCCTGAACAGCCCACTCTGTATGTACCTGTCCTCTTACCTGCTCTATTTTCCTTCATCATGCTCAATATTATCTGAAATTGTATTTGACTCTCTGCTCATGTCTCCCCACTGGACTGTAACCCATGGGTGCAAGGACTTTGTCTTGCTGATAGCTGTGTTTTCGGCGTGTTGTAGATACTCAAACTCTATCCTTTGAATGCATATTTAAATGAATGAGTGAATGAGCTGCAGACGTATTACGAAGTATACACTTAAAAACAAACCTTGACTATTGACTTTACTTTCAAATGGGTTTTGTTTATTCTATCTGGAAAAAATAGTATTTCTTTAAAAATGGTATGTAGTTCAGATTTTTAATGGTCTGACCCTCCCTAATCTAGTCCTTAATGCACTTCCTCCCCAGCCCTCCCTGCAGTATTCTCAATAAGTGAGGTTTTACATATGTGGAAATGGGCTTTTGTTTTTCATTTGATGCAGAAAATAGTTGATATTAATTATGATTTGATGATCTGTATGTTTTTCTGGTAAGAGAGGGAGTGGCCTAAAGAGCTGGTATTTTGTTTTCTGCTTTTAAAGGTTTCATGCAAGCAGAAAACATTATCCATTTGTTTATGGAACTCTCTCACAGATGACTCCTGCAAGAGTCATCTTTCATTAAACCCAGGTAAAGTGACTCAGAATTATCATTAAGACAGGTAGATGAGGAAAAAATGGTGCTGTGACTGAAAAAAGCAATTGAGAAAGGCATGTTTCCAAAAGTATGCCAAAAAAGAATTTATCTTTCTTATGAAAAATGCAGAGCAAGAAGGAAAATATTATTTTCATAGGAGAAAGCACATATTTGGCCATCAACAAGCCTCTTTTCTTTCCAAAGGTAAGGAGATATTCAGTTGAAGAAAATTGACAACTTTGCCTTCAGGCTGAATCTTATAGTTTTTACCATCATGATTGATTTTCCTTTGCAGCTAACACACTCTGATAGGGTTTCGAGAAATATTTTGAGCTATGGCATTCTCATTGGCGTGCATACGGGTCTGGCTCCTGTGTCCCAAGGCAATGCTAATTCATGCCATCTATTTAGATGTATCCATTCCAAGAGCTTTTGGGGAAAATGTCCTTTCTTTGCTGTATAATCAACCTTGTACATTTCAGACTCTTGGGGAATGATGGAAATGAGAGTGAACAACGGCACAGCTGGAGGGAAGCAAATGCCTCTCTAATTAACTAGTTAACACATAAATTAATGAATTCAACACTTAAGAACAAACTCTGCGCCCAATGTTGCTCTAGGATGCAGGGATACCACAGGGAGGAGACATGGTCCATGCCCTCACGTAGCTCACAGGCCAGTGAGCTCCTAGAAGGAGGCGCTGTCCAATTTCAGGTCACAGACCAGCGGGAGGAAGACAAGCTTAAGCTCTGCTATCTTTGGCAGTGGGAGTTGACCACCCCACTTTGTTCTGAGTCTTTCAGGTAAGCCATAATATTCATTATGGATCGGTTGGACTCTTTTCTCAAGGACTTTACTTTTTCAAGAAGGGTGACTAGTCAAACCATTATGTATATCTTTGTAGGAAATATGCCTTTACTTACCACAGAAAGAGTAAGAATACTTCCTGCAAAGAACTGGGAGTAGTAACTATGCCCAGGGATGATCTAATGACCTTTCGTCCTTGGAGGAAATGTGTATGTCTCCTGACACAGCAGTCCTTTTATGTTCTTAGTGACTGATCTGAATGCACGTCAGGTCAAATTCAGGGGGTGTTTCCTTCTATATATTTTTTTGGGGGGGTAGTTTTCTAAATAAGGCTTAAAAGGGTGTTTTTTTGCTTTGTTTTAAAGTTTTTTACTAATATCTTAGAATTTTCTGGATGGCATAAAATTATTTTTAGAGTATGCTAAAAGTAATCCCTAATTTTACACAAAAGAAGCTCTTAAAATTACCTAAAAAATCTAATTTTTAAAAAAGATTTTATTCATTTTTATGGGAAGGGAGAGAGAAAGAGAGGGAGAGAAACATCAGCGTGTGGTCACCTCTCACACCCCCCACCCCCAACTGGGGACCTGGCCTGGAACCAAGCACATACCCTGACTGGGAATCTAACCGGCGACCTTTCAGTTTGCAGGCTGGTACTCAATCCACTGAGCCACACCAACCAGAAATAAAAAAATCTAACTTTTATAAATGAAGTAATTTTTGGACTGAACATTTCTAAAGTCCTTTTAGTTTTAAAGAGTTCTAAGATCTGCATCATTCTAGACATTACTCCACCTCTTTCCTGTAGTCACTCTGTTATGAGATTATAAAATTGCTAACTCACAAAAAAGTGACTTGAGTTTAGTCTCTAATGTAGCATTACTATGACCTTTCTTTAAAAACTCATATCAAATCTACTCTTTCATTCTTTGATTTATAAGATCTAATTTGCTTTTTAAAAATATGGTGTGGGGGGTCCCAGTTGGTGTAGCTTAGTGGATTGAGCATGGGCCTGTGAGCCAAAGGGTCAGTGGTTTGATTCCCAGTCAGGGCAAATGCCTGGGTTGTGAGCCAGGTCCCTAGTAGGGGGCATGCGAGAGGCAACCACACATTGATGTTTTTCTCCCTCTCTTCATCCCTTCCTTCCTCTATCTCTAAAAATAAATAAATAAAATCTTTTAAAAAATATGGTGTGGGGGCAAATGTCAAAGATAGACCTAATAGACCCTGCTTTGGAATTCACACCCTTTTTTATTGACTGTGATTTGACCAATGAGTTGCTTCAACCAACAGAATGTGGTAGGAGTGATGCAGAGCCCATTCCATGACTACCGGCTTCTGCTTCCTCCTCTTGGAACATTTGCTTTTTGGAGCCCTGGGCTCCTAACTCACTGCCCTGCTGGAGAGACAACTTGGGGAGACCATGTGCAGAGGCCTCTGAGACTGTATGGAGAGGGAATGAGGTCCAGCTGTCTGAGTGTCCTGGTCAAGCCCTAGATGCCAGCTGACTTCACCTACATGAAAGATTCAAAAGAGACCACAGAAAAACCACCCAGCTGAGCCCTGCAACACACAGAAGAGTGAAACAATACATGGCTGTTGTATAAGCCCCTAAGTTTTGAAGCAGTTAGCTATGCAGCACAATTAACAAAATATGTCACGCTTCTTAATCATAAGGCTCCAAATAAAAAGAAAGTGAATCGGTTTCCTCAGAATAATTCATACACTAACTTGAAGAGTTTTTACAGGACAGTAAGCATTCAGTGCACTGAGTATCTCGATTAGTGAAGAGCATTCTTATTCTCGATCAAAAAACTCATCAAAAACTGAGATTCTCTCTGTCCTGGTCCTCATCAGGGCTTGTGGTTTCTTCCTGACAGTCCCCAGCTCCTCTGAGTCAGAGCTGGAACTGTCCCAGAGAAGCTGTGCCTGGGCCCCTTGTTCACGGGGCCCTGTCTCCGTCTTGCCGATTTTCCGGGGACTGTCATCACTCCTTGCTTGATGCTCTAAAAATTCCGCATCCTGTGGATTTCCTACAAAAAGTTAAAAATTTGTTTAATTTATTTTTCCCAGACAATATTGTCTTTGTTTAAGTGCCAATGTTTTTATGAACACAGAATAATCTGTTTGCCATTTTAAAAAATATATATACATATAAAGGATTCCAACTGGGGATGTATTAAAGATGTTTTTCTTTTAATTTTGTTAAAAATTTAAATTTTCTGGAAGTCACAAGAGTAGTGTAATACATACCTGTATACTCCAACCCACCAACAATATTTTGTCACAATAATGATACATAGTTATATATATTGCAGTATGTGTATATAAACACACACATACATGTTGCTACTTCTCAGTAGAAACATTTGAGAATTAGATGCAGAGTCACTTCCCTCCTCCACATACATCACCAGAAATCTCCTAAGAACAAGGGCAGGAAGGAGAAAAGAAGAAAAAAGAAAAGGACAGGGGATTATTCTTGAATTAAAAAAGACAGAGACAAGAAAAATAAATGCTCTGTATGATCCTGGACTGGATCCTGGATCTTAAAAAGAAAGCACTAATGGGGACACAGAAAGAAGCTATAAAGGGCGTTATGAGGACAACCATGGATATTTATATATGGACCACATATTAGAAAATAGTGTGTTTCCAAGTTAAAACTTTTAAGTGTGATAATTATATTGTGGTTATCTTGGGAGGTTGCTCTTGTTCTTAGGAGACAGCTTAAAAAAAAACCTAAGTAAACAGTAGTACAGGTGTCCAGATAAGGCCAGAATTGCGAAGGTACCATTGACATAATGTATTTAGGGTGACACTTCCCGTGAAGCATCTAGTTATTTTCACTATTACATATCAGTTCCATCTGTTTTCAGTTTTGTCTGTATTCCCATGCATTTAATGACACATTTCATATGTGCTTTTTTCACATATTTAGGTTAATTTTTATATAAAACCTACATGGTGACATGCTTTATATTCCCATTTTACAGATGTGGAAACTGAGGTTTGTGAGAGGTTAAATAACTGGAGTTTACCTATAATCTGTCTATGTTTAGAATAAACCCATGTAGGCAGATACATAGCTAATATCTATGGAGAGGATACTACGTACCAGGCACTGTTTTAGGAACAAGAGAAGGTCCCTGCTTCCGTGGAGCTTACATTTAGTAAATACACTGTTGGGGCTCTAATAAAAGACTTTCGCTCCAAGTCCATGGCTTTTTCTACCCACCGTATTTGAATCATGGCTTTTGGAAAGGGCAGGAGCCTCGTAAACATGCCAACACTCAGAGAATTGTGAGCCCGGAAGAGTGATGTTCACTTTGTATAAGTTATATATTGTTACATATATATACACATATATATATATAATTTATTATATAAATATATGCAAAGCATGGGCAATCTCATTTTAAAGAGGCAGCAAAAAACAAAGACTGATTTTTGGTTTTGTATTTCACAAGAGACCTGAACTCTCACCCCATCTTCCAAAAGAGGGGACCAGAATGGGCAAAAATAGCATTCAATAAGAGATGGGTACAGAGGAATCTCAATGAGCAGAATCTGACTAGCAGAATGCTCATGTAAGTCTATGGTCTTGGCTACACTCCACTTTTAGGAGAAAGCAAAGTGAACTGCTTTTAGAATACAGGGAAAGAAATCAAAAACTCTCTTTGGGAATAAATAAAAAGGAATCATTGCTCTAGCACATTGCAGAGGGCAGCTCTTGAAAGATAAGGCTGAAGAGTCACAACCTCTGTATTTGCAGACTTTCCCGAGGGGGTCCTGGATGGAGCTCCAAGTCCCTGGAGTCCTATGAGGCTGTGCGAGGGGGTGGGTGGAAGAGCATACTTGGGAGTCAGAGGGACCTGGCCTTGAATCTTGGCTCTGTCATGTGAGGGCTAATAGAAACTCCTACTTTATAGGTGGTGTGAGGATTAAATGTAATAATGCATTTAAGGGCAGACCACAGTGCCTGGCTTATAGTAAGCACTCAATAAGCCTTTGCCTGAGCAAAATGAAACAGCTCTAAAAAGTATGAGGGGAGCAGAGGAAAACCCCCTTCTCCTGGTGTCACAGTCTCTCCTGTGACCCGCAGATCTGAGGCATCTCCCAAAGACTATACCCATGTTGGTGTTCTTGGCCTGACCCCAGGTGATGAGTGTAAGTGTTTAACTATTGCTGGGGCACTTATCTTGATTGTTGTGCCACTATTTTTTTTTTTAATTGTAAAAGTTGTTTCTCTACATGACTACACAGCATATTTCATTCTGGGCCTTGGAAGTATAGGTTAAATAGATGCCTCCCATAGATTTTCAATTATTCAGCCTTTTCTTGTTTAATGAGCTTATTGATTAAGCATCTTGTTCCTCTGAGCAGGAGCAGTGTCTCTTTCAGCTGGCTATTTTGCTTCTTAGAAGCCCAAGACCTCCAGACATATGACCAGCATTTCCTTAGAGCTCTTGGTGGTCAGTCTGGCTGAGGTGGGGATTTGGCCCACAGATCAGGTGTGGGGGCTGGGCATGAGAGTGGCAGGAGATGAAGCTGGGAAGGAGCTGAGATTTTGTCTTTGGGATGATGGAGGCTCATTAAAGGATTATTTTTTTTAGCAAGACAGTGAGTTTGTCAGATGTGCATTTTGTAAGACCACTCCACTATGGGTACATTACTTCTAGAACTTTATTGTGCATGGGAATCACTTTGGAATCTTAATAAAATGCAGGGCCTGATTCAGTAGGTCTGGGGGTGGGGCCCGAAATCCCACATTTCTAATAAACTCCTAGGTGATGCAGACTGCTGGTCTGTGCGCAGTCCTTTGATTGCCAAGTAGACCAGTGGTTCTTAAACTTTAGGGGCATCAGCATCCCTGGGGTGGAGGTGTTAAACCCAGATTTCTGGGCCCCACCCCTGCAGTTTCTGATTCGGTCACTCTGGCCAGGGCCCTAACAAGTTCCCAGGTGATGCTGGTGCCTGTAGCCTGGGGACCACGCTGAGAACCACTGAAGTGGAGGGGCTGATGTGAAAGGGTGAGAACCTGAGTGAGGAGCATAGTCGGGAGGCTGTAGCCACAGCCCTGGTATGACACAGTGACCTAAGGGTGACGTGGGGAATGGGAGAAAGGGGGCAGATTTCAGTGCTAGGTGACATCAACAGGACTTTGTGACTGACCAACTGCAAGGGGAGGGAACAGAAGGGCTGGAGAGGCCCCAGGTCTCTGGCCTGAGTGACGCAGGGCGTGGAGGCCTCACTGAGACAGGGATGCAGCAGAAGCAGGCTTGGGTTCCGTTTTAGACGTCCCAAGCGTGCTGGAAGGGGAGAGTGGGCCGGGGCGCCAGGGTCCGCATAGGGCGCCAGGCTGGCTGACACCAATTAGCCGTTTAATGTTTTCTCCACATGCTTCATTCTCTCTCACCACAAGATGAGGCTCTTTTGCCTTTTTTCTCCTATGGATGGAGGAAGGATTGCCAATAATGCATATAAAGTACAGTAAACCTCTAAAAAGAAAGAAACATCTTATTGCAGTGCTTAAATTTCTGTCTTTTCTTCTCGGCCCTCCAAAATTACATAATATGCCCACTATATCCTGGGAGGTAAAGTATCAGCAGGGGCCCCAGGCTGTTTGCTGGCCTTTCCCTCCAGCCCCCTAGAAGTATATTTGATGCAATTTTAAACACTTAAATGAATATTTTATTTTACTGAAACTATTTACATGACTCACCTGCACTTGGGTTTAAGGTTTCATCAGGCAACAAGGTTAGAAAGTCACCGTCCTCATTTCTTGGGATGCTGTGAAGGATTTTCTTGACTTTATGTTCCCTCAGCCTTTCCTTATTAATCCTGGCCTCCCTGTGCAGACTTCTCTTCAACTCCGCTTGGGTCTGAAAATGATCAGTTATAAATGGTTGAAGTTCTTCCTCCCACTGCCACCCCCAGCTACTTTCAGCCACTTTGCAAGTTGGGTGCTTATCTGTAGACCTCTGTGGTCCCCTACTCAGAGCATGGTTCTCTTTTCCTGTTAGCAGGAGCGGAGACTTCCTTTCCGCACAGGTTTGTTAGGAGAAGGGAGACTATGCCCTCAGTCTCTGAGAGGGGAGGACTTCTGTAAAAGCACTGGTCTGTAGGCTAGTTGATATACTTAGAATTGCAGCAGACAGTGGCTTTGGGCTTATTCACGAGAGTGAGAAACTTGGAATATGAGAGTTAGAGAGGCCGTCACTGTAACGGGGTTTGTTACAAGAATCTTTCTGGTAAGAGAATTCTGAGGCATAAGTTGCAGAGAGGCCTAGGTATCGAAGTGAAGATGAACTCACCCCCTTTCCTTTTACTAAACCAAGAAAAAAGATCTAACCCCATTTTTCTGCTCTAGCCAGAATGTCCTAGTCAAAAAAGAGAGACTGGAGACACAGATACATCCTTGTGAGGACTGAAAACAGAGGAAAGACTCAGTTGGTAGCAGAAGGGACCTTGCTGGCTCTTCCTAACTCTAGTAGTTGAATCTTTTGGACCCAGTGACTGAATTTAAGATGCTGAATAAAGGTCCTGGAGATGAACGCTTCACTATATTCGTGTGCGGGGCAGTAATCATGTGGAGCAGCTTTGGCCAATGTGACATTCTTCCACTCTTTCGCATATTTACCTCTTGTCTTTTACGGTTCATTTCCAGCATTTGCATCTTATGTAAATATTGTCTTTTCCCAGAAGTATACATTGGAATTTGCATCTTTTTTTCCAATTCCTGCTACAAAAGATGACACTTTCATTAGTATGAGGTAATTAGTTACTGATTCTGCCATCAACAACTTGAAATCCTTTTTGGGACAGAACAAGATCAAGCCTCAATCGTAATTCACAGAGATCTCTGGTGACATCACCAGCGGGCCTCTGCAGTCCCTGATCGGTCTGTTGTGTGGCTGTCAGTGAATGAAGTAGACATGTGCAGTGTGCGTATTGTGGTTTTTAAGGTTCCTGTAGAGTTTTGCAGACCTCAAATGCACATACCTTTTCACATCTCATTTTGACGGGCTATCACTTCCCCTGGGAACAGAAGCCGATTACTCACTTCCTGGAAACATGTTCTGGTTGGGTGAGACCTGCCTCTCTCTCCCCTGTGTCTTCTACTACTGACTGATTGTCTGGCTGTGAACTTAGAGGGGAGCCACTGAATGGTTAAGTGGAACCTATTTTTGTAGAGTGTTCCCCCACATACCAATCTAACCCCTGGTTATATTGCAGCTTAGGAAGGACTTGAGGTTGATTATTTGTGACTTGGGTGCTCTTCCCCTGGTGAGTCATAAGCTCCAGTGAGTCCACGCAGACAGACAGCTATACAGGGCAACCAGGGGTGAGTACATTCACCACCAAATATGTTTGGTGACATTTCATGTTGCCCTGGGGAGAGTGGCTGTGTTGCTGCTGTGAGCCTCAGGAAGGGCCCCTCTCCCCAGCTGCTGCCAGCATCACAGACAAAGCCTGGAGGATCCAAAGTACCTGGACATCTTCCACCACGTGAGCCAGCGTACTGCAGTATCTCGCTGGCTCAAAAATGAATCGGGAGTGGAAAGTGGTATAAATCTGCTCCCACTTCACATTGTACATTTCTACATGAGGGGAGTTTTCTCAGGAGAGGTGACAAGTTTATAAAAGGGGAGAGCTCTACAGAAGGCCCTTTCCAGGATTAATTTTTGGTGCATTTGTGGAAAATGGGTCAGGAACAACTCATGGATATAATTTATCCTAAAAACTGAGAACAGAAAGAAAGATTTAGCCCGCAAGGAAGAAGTGAAAGAGAAGAGTTGTGCTGGACTTTTCCACAAATTTGAACGTTTCTAGAATCACCAATTTCCACGAGAAATTCCTCTGTCTCACCTACATCTCCCTGTCTCACCAGGAAACAGGAAAGGGCCCCAGGTTCCCCTGAGAGGCAGGAGCAGGTCCCAGCTGGAAGCAGGCCCAGGAGAAGATGGATAGCTTTGGAAAGTTCTAAGCCTGAATGACACGTTAGTGTGATTTGCTGTGAAGTCTTCTGTGCAGGGAGTACATGAAAGGGACAGCCCACCCTCCAGTTCACCACTGTAGTTCACCTTTGCTTTGTGAGTCGTCCTGGCTTCTCGCTGGCTCAGGATCCTTTCAGAAGTAATTACTTGTGGCAGGTCAATGGGTTCAAGCTTCTAGAAGTCCAACATTTAGAGCATTCAGCATTCCTCGTGCCGTGAGATGATGAAACATAAAAGCCAGGCATTAAACTATCTTAACACTTTGCAAAAGCAGCGCTTGCTCCTGAGAGCACACCAAGAAGGCTATTTCGACAGAATTAGAGTCATATCTGTGCAAAAGGCTTTTCAACCTCTCTGGGTTCTTTATTGTTCTAGAGGACTGTTGTCAGTGACTTATTGATCTAAATATTGGTTGGAGAGTTAAAAGACTAAGAATCCTTTTCTATCTGCACTGAGGGACCACGTCCAAAGTAATCAAACAATGGGGATTTTAGAGTATTAGAGATGAAAGAGGCACCAAGAAGTTACTTTATTTTATTCATCTCTTAACCACCCAGCTGAGCTCTTCTGTCCTATTTTTAAGGTCTCCAGAGAAGCTCCCTGAGCCTCCTCAGTAATAATCAGCAGTGCTTATGAAGCTCATGTAAAATGAAAGTGCAGTGTGCTCACAAATTTTAGACGGGACTTTTCCTAGCAAGGGCTTGGCTTTCATGGGGGAGTTTCTCGTGGTCACTAAGATTGGGCAGCAATGGATGAATGGGCTGATCTGCCTCCAGCCCTACTTGCCTCAGATGACTTCCGGCTCCGGAAGCTAGAGCCCTGGGCGGGTTCAGGACACAAAGGCTGCTCTTTGCATGTTGACATATAGTCAAGGACCTGGTGGGCCATGGAGTTTATTTCTTCTCTCAGTGAGCACTTATCGCACAACTGCCCCATGCATGGGGATACAGTGGTCCACAAAAAAGGGCACGGTTCCCCACGGAGCTCACAATCTGTGGGGGGAGCAAATACACTTTTGCTCGTGTGATTATGTGATTAAGAGTTACAAACTAACGAGTGCTTTAAAGAAAAGCCTACAGGGCACGGCTACGACGATGCACACATGGAGGACTCCATCTCAGAAGTGGGATGGTGTTATGAGTTGAATGGTGTTCCTTCTCCCAAATTTATATGTTGAAGTTCCAATCCCCAGGAGCTTAGAATGTGACCTTATTGGGGAATAGGGTTCTTGCAGATATAATTAGTTAAGATGAGGTCATCCTGGAATAGGGTGGGCCCTTAATTCAGTACGTTGGTGTCCTCATAAGGAAAGGAATTTGGACGGACACACATGCAGGGAGAACACCACGTGAAGATGAAGGCAGACATCGGGGTGATGCTTCACAAGACAAGGAAAGTCAAAGACTGCCAGCAAGTCACCAGAACCTAACAGACGGCATGGGACAGGTTCTTCCTCATAGCCCTCAGAAGAAACCATCCTTGCCAACACCTTGGTATCAGACTTCTAGCTTCCAGAACTGTGAGACAATGCATTTCTGTTATTTGAAGCCACACAATTTGCTATACTTTATGAGTGTAGCCCTAGAAAATGAATACAATGGAAAGAGGGATGAGGAGACCATCCACAAAAGTTTCCTGAAGAAGCAATCTTTCAGCAGAAGTTAGCAGGTTGGGAGTTTTAAGGGGACTGAGGTATTCCAGGAAGAGAGAATGGCCCCAAGGTAAGACAGTGTGTGAGCTGTTAAAGGAACTGCAGGAGGTCAGTTGGCTGCAGCCAGAGAGGAAGAGCAGCTCAGATGAGGCTGGAGTTGGAGGCTGGGGCCAGCTCATGCCAGCCTGATGGGGGAGTGAGTATCAGATGTTGGTTTTCTTAAGACCACGGGCAGCCATTGGCATGTGTTTAGCAAAGTAGTGACACGACTACATTTGCTTTCAGCAAACAATCACTGTGGCTGCAATGTGGAAACCAAACTAACGAGAGCAGTCAGGAGGACAAAGATGATGGGCTGGGATTCATGGAAAGATGCAAGTGGGCTCCACAAACATTTAACACCAACCAAACAGGATTCATGATGGTTGGTAAGGGGGAGTGAAGCATCCAGATGGCATTCAAGTATAAGGTACAGATAGTGTTAGCCGTCCCTGGGATGGGGAACTCTAGAGGAAGATCAGGTTTGGGTGGAGCATAGCAGGAAGAAACCAAGTTGGTTCAGAGCAGGTTGCCCTTGAGTCGGGCCATGTGGATGTTGAGCAGGCGCTCAGATAGGCAGGCACGGCGCCCGGAGGACGGGTCTGTGTGAGAGATGCATGTGTGGGGATCGTTCTGGGTAGAGAAAAACTGAAACCAGTCATGGACGAGGTCAGGAGTGAGAAGAGCAGTGCCAATAAGCCCAACACTGAGGGGCTATTGAACAGGGACAAAATGGCCAAGGAGACTGCTTAGTGATGGCTCAGGAAGCAGGAGGAAACCAGGACACCACGCTGCTGCAGCAAACGTGTGAGCACAAGTCCCTTAGTCCAACACGAGAGGCAAATGCTAATACATGCATTTTAAAACCTTTTTCACTGCAGTCTGATTTGTTGTGTTATCAAGGGGTAGTCCTGGAAGCCAGTGTGGCTTTCAAGGGTGAAAAGAGAGAGGGAGAGACCATGGGAAATGGATGCTGAGCATCCAGCACCCACAGTGGGGAGCATGACATGCCCCCCCCCCCACACTACTCTATGGAACAGTTTCCCGGACCCTCAGCTTGGCCTGAACTGTTCTCAGGAGGGCAGCCAGCATTTCTTCCTGCTAGAGCAGCCTAACATGAGGAAGTATTTTTTGTTTGTTTGTTTGTTTGCTTTTTATCATAATGACTTATCAAGGAGGTAATGAGAGGTGATCACTATTAGTTAGAGAGGTTTGTCTGGCTCTCTTTTCTGCAGAACCTACAGGGCAAATGGGACCTGCTACACAGGAAGAAGCAGCTGGTCCTGAGGGGTATGGAGTAGAAAAAGAAGGAGAAGGGGAACCAAGGGTAAAGGAATATCCAGGCACGTATGGAATGCAGAATCAGTAATGACTGAGGAGAAATCTGGGGTTGAGGAAAGAACAAGGAAGTATTTATACCATCCTCTGGCTTGGTTCATGATTCAGTTCTTTCCGGTGAGTAGGTCCATATGCCTATGTGGCCACTGCTGTCTATCATACTTCGGTCACAGTATTTCATCTTATTCAATGATCATGGGAACCCTGGGAATGATTGTGATGATTCCCCATGTCAGAGAGGTTAATAATGTGCCCAAAGTTGCATAGCTAGTAAGTGGCAACTCAGGATTAAAGCTCAGGTCTGTCCAGTTCCAAATTTCATGCCTTTTTCTTTACTTTTTCCTATATCTGGTTTTATCATTAGAAATTCTTGGAATTAAAAAAAGCCCTGTTCCATTGATTGGGGATTGAGATTCAATAGGTCTGGGCTATGTCCTGGAAAAAACAAACAAACAAACAAACAAAAAAACCCCTCATATATGTAGTATATATACTTGTATGTATATTTAATTAATACACTTTATTTTTAAAGCATATTTAGGTTCACAGAAAAAGCAAGCAGAAAGTATAGAGTTCTCACATACCTTCTATACCTAAACCTTTTACCAGCATCCCTCACCAGAGTGTGCATTTACTACACTTGATAAACCGACACTGACACATCATCATCATCATCATCATCATCATCATCATCCCAAGTCTTTAGTTTACACTGAGGTTCACTCTCAGTGTTGCACATTCTAATGGGTTTGGACAAATGTATAATGACATGTATTTACCATTGTAGTATCATGTAGAGTAGTTATAATACCCCCCAAATCCTCTGTGCTTTGCCTGTTTAGTCATCCCTCTTTCCCTCCTTGTTCCTAGTGACCACTAATGTTTCTATTACTGTCTCTATAGTTTTACATTTTCCAGAATGTCACAGAGCTGGAATCAAATAGTATGTAGTCTTTCCAGATTGGTTTCCTTCACTTAGTTTTCACCATGCCTTTTCATGCTCGAGAGCTCATTTCCTTTTAATGCTCAATAATATTTCATTGTCTGGATATATCACAATTTATTTCTCCTTTCACCTACCAAAGGACATCTTGGTTGCCTCCAAGTTTTGGCAATTATCAGTAAAGCTTCTATACACATCCATGTGTAGATTTTTGTATTATTATGAGATTGTAGTTCATTTGGGTAAATGTCAAGGAGTGTGATTGCTAGATTATATGCTAAGAGTTTGCTTAGTTTTGTAAAAAGTCTTACCACGTGGCTGTACCATTCTGCATCCCACTAGCAATGGATGGGTTCCCGATCCTCCACATGCTCACCAGCATTTGGTGGTGTCAGTGTTGCGGACTTTGGTCATTCTAATATGTATACAGTAGCATTTCACTGTTGTTCTAATTTGCAATTTTCCAATGACATATGATGTTGAGTACCTTCTCATATGCTTAGTTGCCAGTATATCTTCTCTTATATTCTCATTTTCTTGACACTGTCTTTCACAGAACATAAGTTCTTAATTTTAATAAAGTCCAGTTTATCAATTGTTTCTTTGGAATATATACTTTTCAAAACTCTCCAGGGTATTCTGATGATTTCCTAGCGTGGGGCCCACTGGGCTCCATACTGTCTGAAGTGAATGGAGGAGCTACGTCCAAACAGACCATAGTGGATTTGTTTGTGGAGCATTAGTGAAAAACTGAGTCTGAAGAAGCCAGTTATTTCAATATTTTCAGCTATTTAAAAAATAATGTATCCATAAATTCTTTGAGCCAGGTTTTCCTGGGGAGGTATGAATATATATTTTTCTATTTTCAGTCTCATTTTATTTGAATCCTTAGTTCTAGTGAGGGTTAAGTAGTAGGTGTCTTGAAGTCCTCTATCCAGACAATTTCTTCCTGGCCTTTGAAAAGAACCTGAAGGCCCACACTATTTCTCCACGAAGGACACTAGGTGGCAGCAGCTAACACTGCAAATAAGATCTCTAGGTTAAGTCCCTAGAACTTGGCCCTGAGAAGCACTGCGGACAAAATTGTTGGAAAATCGGCCCCTCTAAACAAATAGTCAAATGAAATTGCATTGGAATGCTGGCCTCGTGATATGTTCCTTTTCCCTGCCTGGAAAACAAGATGCCTCACTTCATCATCTCCAGAAAGAATACAATGGAAGGAATTGGTGGGATGATAGCTGTTTTCATTTAACGACTTAGAAATAAAAACAATTATTTGTCTAAAGATTTCTGGATTGTTTGGCTTCTCAAATAAAACCAACTGTCAGGACGACCAGCTGAAGTGTCACAGAGGAGACTGAAGAAAGGAGATTATGTCGAGCCCAGGTCACTGAACCTGGTGACAAACACTGACCTGAGACAGTGGCTTGTATTTACTAGCAGGATGACAGAGGTGGGCAGGAACACCTTGAAGAAAGTCGGTTTGGCATCTGACTTAAGAAGGTGTCTTCCAAGGTTCTGGGAGAAAAGATAAAGATGTCCAGAGCAGCCTTGGAGCAAGACACCGTAACACCAAGGAGGAATTTCTGGTCAAGGCATTGCAGTGAGTTCATATTTTAATAACATTGTTTCCTCCGAACATATAGCAATGAAAAATAAAACATAAACCCGAAAAGACATGGTCAGGCTTTAACTGTAAGATATGTATCTCCATGGACCAGAAAAGTCAGGGGAAGTTGATCTACGAAACATTTAGGGATCCTGATGGCTGTGAGTTATTTCCATCAGTTAAATGGTAGGTAAAAATTCTCCACGCAAGATGGGAAACTCGAGCCAGGCTCACAGCGTCAGCTCAGGGGTTGAGTTGTCCTTTACCTCTTTCCTTGCTTGAAAAGAGCTGCATCAACATGTAAGCTGGCAGATTCGTTTGTTACACATTGTCGGAAAGTTGAATATGAACAAGCTAAGGTTTTATAAGGATGCAGTTGAAAGCTTAGATAAATGGATAATTTTGGGGAAAAATATAAGTTAGCAAGATTAAATCAGGAAGAAATCAGATACCTAAATCAACAAAGAACTATAAAACAAATTTCTCAATCCCCCAAAAGTTCAGGTGGCCAAAGATGGTTTCACAGGCCTGTTTTACCAGACTTTTCTGGAGCAAAAAAACTGTTTATCAAATATTTCAGAGAAAAGAAAAGAGGAAAAGGTAATCAACTAATTTTAAAGATTTTTTTTTTTTATTTTTAAAGAGAGGGGGGAAGGGAGGGAGAAAGAGAGGGAAGAAACATGGATTGGTTGCCTCTCACAAGCCCCCAGCCTGGGACCTGGTCTGCAGCCCAAGCATGTGCCCCGACCAAGAATGAACCAGCCATCTTTCAGTTTGCCAGATGATGCCCAACCCACCAAGCCACAGCAGTCAGGGCCTAAATTTTCTAAAACTAGTATAACTTTGAGAGTAAAACTGGAAAAAGAAGTATAGGAAGTTAGCCCTGACTGGTGTGGTTCAGTGGATTGAGTGCTGGCCTGAGAATCAAAAGGTTGCTGGTTTGATTCCCAGTCAGGGCACATACCTGGTTTGGGGGCCAGGACACCAGTTGGGGGCATATGAGAGGGAGCTGATCAATGTTTCTCTCCCTCTCTTTCTCCTTCCCTTTTTCCTTTCTCTAAAAATAAACAAAAAATTTTAAAAATAGGAAAATTATAGAACAGCTTTACTAATGAAAATTGATACAACAAAACCTAAGCATATTTTAATATATTATTTAATAGATGGAGTTAAAAAATCAATAAAATTTAATACTCAGCCCTCAAAAAAACTCTGAGCACACTAGGAATAAAGAAGACAACAATTTAATAAATGGCGTTCTGCCAGTTATCTTCTATTTGTCTCTCCAAATCCATTTGCCACATTTCTCCACCCCTTTCTCTGCCTGTGAGGACTAAGCAGTTTCTCCATTGGGTTCAGCCACTTGGGAGCCCTGTTAGGAGATCTGAGAAAAGAAAGAGAATGAGATCAGGGTATTTCTTCCTCTGGCTCCCTCCCTGGCTGGTCATACTGGTTGTTTGGGCCAGCTTCCTCCTTCTCAAAGCAGCTTCCTCTACCAGACTCTCTCAGTCCCAGTTCCAGAAGTCTGTCCCTTTCCTAGTCCTTTTGCCTAGAGATAGTCCTCCTCAGCTGCCATTGGTTGGTATTGCAATATCTTCTGTGATTTCCCTAATCCAAACCTGTATGAAGTTAGTTGTAAAGGAAACTGCCTTGAATTATGCTAATTTGAGTGTTCTCTTTTAAGTCTCTGATCAGCATCTATCTAAATCCTATCACAATTATAGTTTGTTTTAGGACCAGTGTCATTGATATCATGGATGGGACAAGGATGCCCATTATCACTGCTTGGGTTCAACTGTGCAAGGGACATTCTATTTCATGCAAGAGTCAAGAAAACCAGTCCAAGGAACAAGGGAAGAAAGAAAAAAATATTCTTGTTTATAAAAGATATTGTCTACATAGAAAGTCAAGAAGAATCTGTAGACAAATAGAATTTCTGAGGTATTTCAATAAAGTTGAAAATTCAGTGTACAAATATCATCAGTTTTCTTATTCACCAATAATAATCATTTACAACTCGTTTATAACAGGAGGGAAAAACCCTACAGAATATATTGATGTCCATTTGTAAGTGTCAATGTGGCTAGGCCACAGTCTCTAGTTATTTCAACACTCATCTAGGGGTTGCTGTGAAATTCTTTTGTAAATGTGGTTTAAGTCCATATTCCATTGACTTTAAGTAAGGAAGATTATTTTAAACAATCCAGGTGAGCCTGATTCAATGGCTTGAAAGGCCTGCCAAGCGAAGCTGAGGCTCCCATGAAGAAGAGGAAATGCTACTTGTGGAGCAGCTTCAACTCAGGCCCTGCTGTCCCAGCTGCCCTTCCTGATGGCCTGCCCTATGGATTTCAGACTTGCTTTGCCAGCCTTCACAGTCCTGGGAGCTTGCTTCTTGCAATAAGTCTCTTAATATGTATCTCCATCTGCTCATTCTGTCTCTCTGGTTGAACGCTGATTGATAAAGGTCCCGATAAATAAACACCAAAAAAATTACACAAGACCCCTGGGGAAAAATGATGAAATATTATTGAAAGATCTCAAAGGCAATATGAGTAAATGGGGATTTATGCCATGTTCATGATTTAGAAGACTCAGTATTGTAAATTTGGTTAATCTTCCTCAAGTTCACCCATTGATGCATTCCAATCAGAAGACTGAGAGTTTTTCTGGTGCTTGCCAAGAAGTTCCAAACTTTACATGGAAGAGTAAAGGACTATGAATAGCAAAGGCAATTCTGAGGATGAATAAAGTGAGGAGACTTTCCATACTGGATATTAAAACTCAGTTTAAAGTTACACAGTTAAGACAGTGTAGAATTCCTGTGGAGACACCAAGCAGACCAATGCAACAGAAGACAGAGTCCAGAAACAGATCATGAAGCTCTGGAAATTGGATATATGACAGACATAACATTTCAAATCAATGGTCAAAGGATGGCTGACTCCCTAAAGAGCACAGGGACAATAGATTAATCAAATGGACAAAAAGTAAAATTAGATTCCAACTTCACACCTGTACACAAATGAATTTTAGATTGATTAAGACCTAAATGTGAAAAGTTAAATATTACAAATTTTAGAAATAAAGAATATTGTTATGAACTTGGAGGAGATAAAAATTAGTCAGAATACAAGAAATACACAACATAAAGATTGAGAGAGAAATCTGACATTAAAATGGGAAATCTGTGTGTCCACACACACATCACACACACATGCCGAATGAGAAAGCAAACCATGGGTGAAGAGATTTGCAGCACATATTACCAACAAAAGACCAGGTTTAAGATATGTAAAGAACACAATTTCCGGCCAAGATGGAGGCATAGGTGGACACACTGTGCCTCCTCTCACAACCAAAATTAAGGACAACAAAAATTTAGAACAAAAAAACCCAACCAGAACAGATAGAAAATTGAATTGTACGGGAAGTCCAACAACGATTCATCCAGACCTGTAAGAAGGGCAGGGGCAGAGTAAGTGGCTGGCGGAGTGGGATCTCAGCAGGAAAAAGCAGTGGCTAGTAGTCCCGGATGTGCAGGCAGTGGTTGGCACACCCCAGGCACATAGGCAGTGGTTACTGGGCGCTGGGAGGCAACGAGCAGACCAAGTGAGGTGCACAAGTCGGCTGACCACAGTCACACATTTGCGCACAGATAAACCAATAAACCAGGGGAAAACGGGCAGCGAGACAAACTGCACAACCCAGGGCCCCAGCGCCGGGAAATAAAGCCTAAAAGCACCGATTGAAAACACTTGTGGTGGTTGAGGTGCTGGGAGAGAATCCCAGCCTCACAGGAGAGTTCGTTGGAGAGACCCACAGGGTCCTAGAATGTACACAAACCCACCCATACGGAAATCAGCACCAGAAGGATGCAATTTTCTTGAAGAAAGCGGAGGAAGGGATGAATCAGAGTGCAGAGCAAGTGCCATTGTTCCCTCTCAGACCCCGCCCCCACATATAGTGTCACAACCCAGCAACTGGGCTGCCACACCCTGGGGAACACCTAAGGCTCCGCCCCTCATACATAACAGCCATGACCAGACTGGGGGAAAAAAAAAACCCACAAACCCCCAAAATGGCTCAAACGGGAGAACAGATCAAAGCCCCACAGCCAACTCACCTAAGCGACCAAGAGATAGCCAACCCATCAGATGCACGGTTCAAAGCACTGGTCATCAGGATGCTCACAGAATTGGTTGATTTTGGTCGCAAATTAGATGAACAAATGTAGGCTACAATAAGTGAAATGAAGGAAAATGCACAGGAAACCAATAGTGATGGGAGGAAAACTAGAACTCAAATCAATGAAGTGGACCAGAAGGAAGAAAGAAACAACCAAACAGAAAAGAATGAAGAAACAAGGATTCAAAAAAATAAGGAGAGGCTTAGGAACCTCAGGACATCTTTAAATGTTCCAGCATCAGAATTATAGGGGTACCAGAAGGAGAAGAAGAAGAGCAACAAGTGGAAAACTTATTTGAACAAATAATAAAGGAGAACTTCCCCAATCTGGCAAAGGAAATAGAATTCCAGGAAGTCCAGGAAGCTCAGAGAGTTCCAAAGAAGTTGGACCCAAGGAGGAACACACCAAGGCACATCATAATTATGTTAGCCAAGATTAAAATGAAGGAGAGAATTCTAGAAGCAGCAAGGGATAAGGGCACAGTCACCTACAAGGGAGTTCCCATCAGACTGTCAGCTGATTTCTCAAAAGAGACCTTCCAGGCAAGAAGGGGCTGGAAAGAAGTATTCGAAGTCATGAAAGTCAAGGACCTATATCCAAGACTGCTCTATGCAGCAAAGCTTTCGTTTAGAATGGAAGGGAAGATAAAGCGCTTCTCAGATAAGGTCAGGTTAAAGGAGTTCATCATCACCAAGCCCTTATTATATGAAATGTTAAAGGGACTTAGCTAAGAAAAAGAAGATCAAAAATAGGACAGTAAAAAGGCAGCAAACTCACAGCTATTAACAACCAGACCTAAGACAAAAGCAAACGAAGCAAACACCTAGAACAGGAGCAGAAACACAGAAATGGAGATCACATGGAGGGTTAGCAACAGGGGAGTGGGAGGAGGAGAGAGGGGGAAAAGGTACAGAGAACAAGTAGCGTAGACGGTGGGTAGAAAATAAGACAGGGGGAGGGCAAGAATAGTGTAGGAAAAGTAGAAGCTAAAGAACTTATGACACATGGACATGAACTAAAGGGGGGGAATGTGGGTGGGAGGGGGTGTGCAGGGTAGAGGGGAATGATGGGGGAGAAATGGGATAACTGTTAATAGCATAATCAATAAAATATATTTAGAAAAGATATGTAAAGAACTCTTACGGATCACAAAGGGAAAGATAATAGAAAACAGGCAAAAGACTAGAGAAAATAAAGGGAATAAGTTTGTGACAAATTGTCTAATACTGAAAACAACAGAACAAAACCACCAGGGCAGAACCACACTCTTCCTCTCTCATCAGCAGTCTTTGTGCTCACCTTTCCCTCCTCTCCATTCGCTCATTCAACATGCATTCGACACATGCCTATCGATCACCTATGATGGGTCATGTACTGTTGTAGACACTTGCATTCATTAGTGAAGACAACAGACAGAGATCCCTGCTTCTGTGAAGATTATATTCTAGCACTGAGGTTGGGGGGAAGGTGGGGAGGTATTGAAGAAAATACACAATGGAAATAATAGATAAGTACATTGCTTGCGGTGTTCAATGACAAGAAGTGTTCTGTGAGGAAAAGATAGTGAATGGTCAGGATGATCGGGAGTGCAGGGTGAGGGTTGCAATTGTCACTGGGTTGTTAGGATAATCCTTTCCAAGGAAGGTGAGATTTGAACAAATATTTGGAGATGAGGGAGTCATCTGAGATCACCTGAGGAAATACCATGTAGTGCGGTGGTTGGGGGGAACATCTTCACCTTAGGCTGGACCTGAGATGGCTGACTGAGAAGGTGAATCAGGCCAGAAGGGACAGTGATGGTCACTGTCTTCAACTGGGATAGGCACATTTGCATCCGAGTTCCCTGGAGGAGGCGCTCAGATTTCAGCAGCTCCAAGTTGGAGAGAACCCTAGTTCATGACCTGCTCTTTACTTGAGGAGTAGATGTTCAGCAAGTGCAGAGTGCCAGATACACAACTCAAGTTATTTAAAGTGCAATTTGGCTTGGTTTAATAATTTAAAATACTTTAACATTTTTTCTCTGGCAAAGATTAGGCTATTCATTAGCATGTCATGGGAACCCAGCATTTATTATTCTCTCAAAAACCCGTTTGCAATGGAAAATATGCTGAGCCTCATTTCTAAAGATAATTATAGTTGATATCCTTCAGATATCTGCCAAGTTCCCAGTGATTTCCCTCTTCTCAGGGAGCTGCTTTCAGAATCTAATGCAGAAGGCTTTTCTGCCCACATTTCCACTGCATGAGCACATTCTCTGGTCACAGCTCATTGGACCAAAACCAGAATCATGGGCATAGCTGAGCCAATAAGATTTCTTCCCCCAGGAATTTGGAATTGGAGCCAACAGAGCCAGGCCACTCTGTTTGACTGGAACTCTAAGATGCAAATTAATGGTCATATTTCACTATTGGTCTTGAGGAGCAGAGAAAGCTGATTTGCAGGGAGAGAGTAAAGCAAATGCATGGAGAAAAGCTTAAGGGAGACACAGAGAGAATTCTGCCTTTCAAGTTCCACGGCACAGCCCTTCCCTCAAGTTCAGGGGCCTCCCAGCTCTTGGGTTCAACAAAACACTCCTCTATCCTTATAATTCATCACATTGGTTGTTTTGGCTAGTCAGTTGGACTTCCACTACAGTGATGCTACAGGTCTGTAGTAGGGAGTGTGCTTTGATGTTCTTTCTCACTCATACCTCTGTTCATTCAGTCACAAAATTTTGTGGGGTACATATTAGGGTATTAGTGAATGAATATATAAGACTGAATAAAACATACTCTTTGCACTCAAATAATTCATTTGTCTTGATTCTCCTTTTTTAAGGTAGTTGGTTAGGTTGTTGGGGTGCGGTCTTTGAAACACCAGAGTTCTCTTTGAGCTTAATGGACTCTTTTAACTTATTTAGGGTTGTTAGATACAAAAAGTACTTTGTGCACTATAGACTGCTACATATTTACTTTTCACTGGTTGTAGTAATATCTTCTATGTGAGATATTCAACTTAGAGTCTCCACAGTAATGTATGTTAAACACACTCCTTTGAAAGGATATATTTGATTTAGGAAGAAAACATAAGTTTTAAAAGTGTTCAATTTAGCTAGAGATATGCTCAAAAAATTAAAATCACTTTATTTTCATTAAACAATATTTTGAGGTTTCTGCATTTTGGGAAAAGGTGGGTTTTTTTGTGATTAAAGGATATAGTTACAGCAATAATAATTGTGAGCTTCTGGAGAAAACAGGTAAAATAAAAACCAACCGAAACAAAAATAATGCCTCACAATGAACTCAGATACACCTGGGATTGGTCTAGTCACCTGGGTGAACTATGTAGCAGGTGGGATTTGGCTCCAGTTTTTGAAATGTCAGTGATAGATCCTGCTCACAGGAGAGGCCCCAGCGTTCCTTTTAGCTGATGCTTATTTTCAAGGACCCACTCATATCTCTTTCCCCTTCTAGGACAAGAGTTCTTAGAATTTGCAGTTCTCTAGAGAACATGCATTAAATATTTATTAAGGGGAGTGCATTTAAAATTCTTGCTCTGCTGCCTTGCAATCTAATGTCCTCAATTTCAACAACCAGTGAACACTTAGAACAAGAAAAGGTTAGGGACAGAGGGCCGCAGAGATCATCTATGCCCAGTTAAGAGCATGGGCTTTGGAGAACTGGCTGATATCTGGCCTCTGTTGTCCTTGTTTACACTCTGAACCACACGGAGAAGGCAAAGATAATACATCCTTTCTCAAAGAGGGGTATAAGGATTAAGAGAATGACATAGATCAAATTATCTGGAGTGTATCTGACTTGTAATAGGCAGTAATTAAAAAGTGGTAGCTGTTGTTATTGTTTATTACAAGTGATTTCCCCATAGTCATCCAATTAATCAGTGCAAGCTTCAGATCCTTTGAATCACATCATGGCTATGTCTTTGGTGCTATAGCATACTTCCTTCTTTTGGTGGAGGCCTTAAAAGTGAAATCATTACACAAGGAAACTTAAAGAAAGATGGTCTCGCCCTGGCTGGTGTGGTTCAATGGATTGAGTGCTAGCCAGTGAACCAAAGGGTCACTGGTTCAATTCCCAGTCAGCACATACGCTTAGGTTGCAGGCCAGGTCCCCAGTAGGGAGGCACGTGAGAGGCAAGCACACATTGATGTTTCTCTCCCTCTCTTTCTCTCTCCCTCCCCCTCTCTAAAAATAATGAATAAATAAAATCTTTAAAAAAATTCACATACATAAAAAAAGAAAGATGATCTTTGCATTGACAACATTCTCTTTAACATTATTCTCATTCTCATTTGCTTGGTCCTTGTCAGTGTCCCTCTCTATGATTATAGTTAAAAAGGGATGTTACCATTAAATTCCTTATGAAGCCCTTTAAATTCATCTTACTTGAAGTCTTCGGGGTGGATGCCTTTTTATAATACTTGTTTCTGTCTGTTCCAGTGGGATGTCAAAATACAGGGCCCTGGGCACTTGAAGGATTGGGGGAGAAGCAAAAAAAAAAAAAAAAAAAGACTATTAGAAACAATTTACTATTAAAGTAAGTTGATCATGAGATTTTAAACTTTGTTAGCACAATTTTGCACCTTTTTTGTTAAATATGTCTAACCTATGGGTGGAAGGTGGACATGAAACATATCAAGCAGGAGCCCTACATGAATGCAAATGACAAAATATTAGCCTAGATGCAGGGTTGAATCTCTCCTTTCCTCACTTTCTCCACTGATTGATATTTAGAGGAAGAGTTGCACAGTGAAAATGTATTGATGACAAAGTTTATTCAAACACAGAATTTGACATGCAAAATAGAAACTTGTTGATTAATTTTAATTTCATAAAATCACCCCAACATAATATAGTAAATCAGGAAAATACAGCATTAAGAAATGAAAGTAATCCCTTTCTAGATGAGATAGATAGATAGATAGATAGATAGATAGATAGATGATAGATAGATAGATAGATAGATAGATAGATAGATAGATAGATAGATGTTAGACAGAGAAGTGATAAAGAAATGGAGCATGAGTGTGTCGTAGGAGTATGCAATGCTGAGCAAGGTGTGTTCCTAGTTAAATAGTCTCCCTAACTGGGGAAAGCCATTCCTACAAGTTGCCACTATATTACAACATATCAATATTCTCTACTGATAAAATAATGCAGTGCTAAGCCGTGTTAGGAAACAGAGAGGCTCAAGAGATCCATTATGAATTTGATTTTTTAGCTTGATTATCCTGGGCCCTGGGACTACTACCATGACCAGCAGTACATGAATGAAGTTCTTAGTCAATTGGACTTCCAACACAGTGAGTCCTTTCCTCTCAACAAGCTGAAAGCATTCTGACTTCTAGATTCTTGTGTAGACTATCCTATAGTTCCACTTTGCATTTGCAATGGAAAAATTACTAGGTAATAATGTGTTTCTCTCCTTAAGACTTTTGAATGATCACCTTAAGAACTTTGCTATGTCCTTCTTTTCTTTCAAGAGATGCCAGCATAGTGAGCAAAACAGAAATGACAGCAATGGCAATGAAAAACATGGGGGTTAAAAATCTAGATAGTTTTGGCAAAATTTTCTCCAGTAGCCTGAGTACTCTGTAACTGTGTGCTATGATTTTAGTGATGTCACCCCATTATTTGATTCTCCTGAAATGGCATAGGCAACGTCAGGTAGTTATTTTCACCCCTGGTTTATAGTCGAAAAAAACTGAGGAAGTAAGTTGCCCAAAGTCATACTATTCAGTATTTGGTGGAGCTGGGTTTACAATATTGGCCCCTTGAAAATAATGGTCAAAATGCTCACCATCTCCTAGTTATTTATTTTTAATGTGATTTTCACTTCAAAACTAAAAACATTTCCCAGCTGGGACTCAAATTCATTAGAATCAGATTTTACCATCCAGTTACCAAAATTTTAACACTCTACATAAAGGGTTTACATTAAAAAAGGGAAAAAAAAAGAATTCTTCAGTAAAATTAAGAGGAAAATTCCCACTCACATCCTTAGAAAGTTGAAGAACATAAAAACATAGGTTATAGAACCAGTCAAAGGTTGTCAATTGCAGAAAGTAGCCATTCTAGGTGAGATTTTTCTAGTTACTGAAATAGAATATAAGGCTTCTGGCCAAGCTGACCAATCATGGGAGCTTGTTTGTGTCATTTATCCAGAATGTGAAGAGAAAATTGGGTACATCTATAGGCACGTTTACATCGTGTCTGCGTACTGCTCTCCCCAAGTAAGAATGTCTGTTTAACTACCATTGTGGTTGTCAAAAGCACTTTACATGTAAAATATCCCTGGATAATTTACAGCCACTTCAGGCTCAAATATTTCTATCATAATGGGAAAAAATTCTCTTAGTTCCTCAAATAACCATGAAAAATATGGAGTTGGAGAGAGGGTGACTCACCCACTCGTATGTACTGCGATAAATCAATTCTGTTTGGGGCACTTTCCAAGTTCACTGAGAATGAACTCCTACAGTGCGGCTTTCACAACAACAAAGCCTGATGCATTGCACAGCACTGGAGAGAATGATTTAAATTTAGAATCTAACTGAAACATATGATCATTACAATTTATCACACCTTTATCTACACAAATTTAATTGTCTGGCAAAGCTACATATAAACATTGAAAGCACTACAAACTAAGCTAAAACAAAATGATTCCTTTCTTCTCACATGAAATGCTGAAAAGCCCTTTATGCAGTTTACATACCCACACTAGTGCCCCCAGACTATTTACAGCTGACAAGCCTTCAATCTCCCGTGGAAAGGTGTCCCCTTATATTTCAGTACTTTAGGAATTTTCTGAGATTACAGGGCAAGACAGGTAAAGCTATCAATAGCTCTCTTGACACAAATACACAAGTCTCATGCTGGATTTTATGTTTACCTGCAGAATACCTCCCATACCAGGTCTCTCGCAGAGGTGGCAGCTGCCCTTCCAAAGCTGGGTTCCGGTCCTGCAGTCTGGCCAAGGAATTTGCACTCTTTTTGTCCAGGTTCTGATCGAATGCAAAGTCTACAGGTGCAGTTGATGGCGTTTCTTCCTCTTTGTTTTGCAAAGGGGCTACTTTGGTCACTCTAGTGTGAGCCTTCGAGGGGCTCAGGCCCATTTTACATGAAAGACAGTCAAAAGAAAACCAGGAGGGAAGTGGTGGGGGGCCTTTAATGTAGGTTGTTTTAATCAAAGTATTTCAAAAGTTTACCTACCCCTGCTTTACAAAGCAGCTGTTTCCTTCCTGACATCTTTGTAGGTCTGCTTCACCACACACTAGCCCCTCTGGCCACTTCCTGGGAGGCTGGTTTCCATGGAGACTTTCCTTCAACTCCCACTTTGCCATTTCAGACTGAGAGAATCCAGTTAAACATTGACTTGGTTATGCTACTTTCTGAAAGACTCAGTGGTAGGAATAGGAACCTCTATTGATCATTAAACAAATCTCTAACACCAGGTAGGCCATTAAGGGTGACAGAGAGCAGAGGTTTAGAGAAGTCTTAAACTTGACCCTTTCATTGCATGTCCATTTAAGCTCCATCTGTAACAAAACTACCAACTAAGAATAGCTAAATCACCATTGGACATGAGGGGGATGCATGCTAACCATTTAGGGTTTTGTTAATCTTTAATTTAAATGAAAAATTTAACTTCAAATAGGTAAGAAAACAGCAGACTGGTTAAAATAATTTGGTTTTTCTGTTAATGACTTGAATTGCCTTTGAAGGAGATAAATATGTTACAGGAGCATGGAAGATAACAGGAATTTTTCCTAAAGACAAGAGGACAAACTTCTTGAATAAATGGTTCAAGTAAACGTTGAGTTTTAAAAAATAGCCTGTTTACTATGTTTTTAAAAATAAGGCAGGGGTGGGAAAAGAACTTAAAGAAATGTGCTAAAATATTGAGGGGGGGGGTTAAATGATGGAATTATGGTTGATTATGACTTTATTTTTTATACTTAGAAACATAACTCACTTTCAAGTTCTAATTGTTCATGGCCATAGATGGCATGTTTTCATCACATCCCTGAAGAGAAGTTTAAATAACTTTATTTTTCATTTCTGAAAATTCGTTTGCTAAGAGTGTAACATGGGTTTGGAAAATCTTGATAACCAATAGAGTTCATCTAAAAAGATGTTAGAGTTTAATTTTTTCCCACTTAACTCCCTTTTTATTTTACAACAATGTTATCTGTGGCAAAGAGACTTGTAAGAAAGAATTATATATTAACGGTATTTGAACAATATTTAGTGAGATTTATTTTTGGATACAATCAGTTTACGTATTTCTAAGGTCAAGGAAAAGCATTGCAAACCAACAGATGAATGAGGAATGACACGCGGAACTGTGAACTTCGTGGGTCTAGACCAGTGAGAAGAATTCAGCTCTCATGTTTTGCTTTACTATTGTCTAATTTTGAGAGACTGTATGTGGGGAGAGTATCAGCCTGTGCAGAGGAAGTCGGTTAGTTGTAGAGGGAATTATTTATAAAATGGAGATTCACATTATGTTCGTCCCCCCTTTTTATTATTAGCCACTGCCACGCTTTGTAACTTGCAAAGACCTAACTATTCCGTGCCTCAATTTCCTCATCTTTATAATGGGGTTAACACCAATGTATGGCAACAAACTGATTCCATTTGTAGCTCTTAGAATAATACCTGACATACGATAAGCTCAAAGTAAACTTTAGCCATCATTCTCCTCCTGAGGGGGTGTTGCTACGTGTCTACATGCAATGGGGTAGTCCCTATTATCCACTGGTGGGAGTCCATTAAGTTAGACACATTCCTGTACAAGAGAGTTTACACCTAAGTATGGAAAAGACCAGTGAAGCAAGGGTAAATTAGTTGGGTCTGTTTAACAACAGCACTTACAGACTAGCATTTAAAAAGTGCTCATGTTTTGGAAGAATTTTTGTTAAAATAACAATAAAAATAATTTCAAGTTCCTTAAAAGAGGGAAAGGAAAATTTGATGTCACTTACAGAGCTGTATATAAGATACAATTTTTTAACCACAACACTTGAAAACATTGAAAAGCTCTCACCCAACATAATCTTGCCTACTCCTCAGATTGTCTATGATATTTTATAAAGATCCCTTCCCTGTTCAAAATGATTATGAATATGCATTATTGTGTGTAAAAAGATGATAAAATCTGATGTTATTTGTAATTGTCAGAGTTCATGAATATGAAACAAGAATATCAGTTTATAAGTTTCTTAAAATAAGGCAGAGAAGGGATTCATTCAGGTTTTCTAAAGCTGAGGGTAGTGCTCAGAGAAAACTTCATTAAGACACAGGCACAGAGGAAAGAGAAGTTGGTGGAGGAAGGAGCAGGAACTGATAGCCATGTGAACTATTCCACAGATTAAGGGACAAAAGCCACCCATTTGCAGCAGCAACATTGCCAGCCTGACCGTGGAGCTCCCAAGGAATGTCCTTGCATAAGCTCTGAGTGCTCAGAGCTTGAGAACACCTTCCTTCTAGAAGTGGAGTGAGTTTAGCACCTATTATCCCTACTCCTAACCTTCACTTTAGCCTTTCCATCCAAAGGGGAGGGACAAAACTACAAAGCTACTTTCTCAACCAGAAATCTCTGCTTTTGTTCTTGGTTCACTCCTAGCTTGGGCAAAACTGGTAAGGAAGCTCCTTTAATGGATTTAAATTCTATAGTAAACTCAAGGCATGGTCATAGATGTGCGGATCTTTCTGCTCTCTGATAGGAGAAACTTCACCTTTGGATGATGGAGGGCTTTAAGTGTAAGTTTGGTATCAGAGGGTGGTGAGGTGCCAGCAAAACAAAAGCACCGTCCCCCCACCCCGCCCAGTCTCCCGTGTGGAAACGTTACTTACCTTTGTTCATAGGATTGTGATTAGATTAGCTCTTGCCTTAGTTTTTTTCATGGACTTCCCAGGCTCATCCACCCTCTCTGGATAAGGTACCTCTTGGGGATAAGGAACCTGAGGGAAGAAAGGTAGATGTTTGTGCCGGTAGCTCACCTGGTACTATGTGACTCAAACAGGTACTGATGGTGACTGCACTAGCAGTAGCAGCAGCAGTAGGTTCTAGCCACAGGCAATGTAGAACCGCACAAATGCTCAATGGCTGCGTACATTCACGAATAATAAATTTTAAAATTTGAACAACCTGATAATAGAGAAATTGTTTATTTTAATATATACATTCATATGTTTTATACGAGGCAGGTGATGAATGCCCAGATGATTTTCCTTAGGATAGGAAGGTGGTGCTCTGGAGTGAGGTTGGTTAAATTGCCTTTTGATCCTTCAAGCATATGGTTTTCTTGAAAAGGGTTCGGACAAAATTGAAAACAACATGTGTGTGAAAATTCCTTAGCGTTGGATTTAATTTCACACATGGATTAATTGCTATGCACTGACCATCCAGAAAGTGGGTTTTAAATCCTGTCTTTACAGGATTCCTAAATTATGCTTGTAAAAATGTTATACCCTTTTCTGCAATTGATCTGAAATGGATAAGCCATCACTGGAGGCTGTTCAGCAATGGGAATTATGCGTGTGGATGCCAGCTAAGCAGAGTAGATGTATGACCAAACCTTAATTTTCCTCCTGGTGACTATTTCCCTCTATCTTTGTCCATGCATTGGGTGGGAGAAAGATGGTGCCACGAGACCTTGGTTTGGAATTGCTGAAGCAAAACAAATGAAAAACAGTGACTTGAAGCTTCTTATGTAAACTGTTCAGTAAGATCGGTTGAATTATCTCTTTACCCTTTAAGAGAAGTCTGCAAGTGCATTATTGAGTTAAATGCTAAAATCAAACCATCACATACCTGCTACTCTGAAGACAGCCAGTGCATGAGTTTCTTAAAATGCACTGCTGATGGGTTGGTTTAACTTAGGCCAAAGAACTTTTCTGTATTTTATTTCTTATTGGGAGCACATCAGCCTTTGGCTATAATAACCTAAGGCTTCCCTTTGGCTTCATTTCCTCTTTGATTCCGTTTATTCCCCATCAAATATAACACCAGTCTCACTGCTCTGGCCTCTCTCTGACAGGTCCTTCCTTCTGTCCTTTCTTCTTTCCTTCCTTCCTGCAAGGTTACATTTTAACTGCTGTCCACAGATGTTTGTCTCAAGAATTTACCCTGAAATTTAACCTTTAACATACACCACCTGTGTGGTCTAAAATAGTCATTCAGCACACAGGCCTAAATCAAATGATGTGCACTTTTTCCCAAGGCAAAAGGCCAACTCTTACTGATACCTACTGAAACCAAATTTTGAGTCTCTCTTTTTTTTTCCGTAATAGAAATTTAACTGTGGACCCAGAAGTGAAGATGTGAACTTTTAAATTTTAAGATAGCATAAAAACAGGGTGGAGAGGAGTAGAGTGAACTCTACTCCTCCCAAAGTTCAGGGTGGTTCAAGGTGGCCCAGAGTGAAGCTTCGGTTGGTATCACTGAACCAAATGCTAGTCTGGCCCGTGCTAGTGCTGAGCTCAGAAACCTCAGTTCTCAGTGGGTATAAACTGCATTCACTCTGGAGTCTGCCCAAATCAGGATTTTGGTTTTAAAAAACTTTGATTTTTAAAAAATTGCTTTGAGATGAAATTTAGGAGGATAGCAAATAAAGAGACCTTCCCCAAAGATTTATTTCCCTTTCCCTTCATTCCCTCTTTTATTCTGTTTATTTCCCATCAAATACGACTCCAAGACTCATGGAGATACCACCCTCACTGCTCTGGCACGCTGCCTTCATTTGTCCAGGTGGCCAGGAACCCTGATCTGGCCCAGGTCACTTGGCAATGCAACAAGTAGAGAGGCTTCCTGTTACCTGTGGCGGAGCTCCAGCCAGTGCCGTCAGGTGGCCACTCTGACCCTGTTTATTGCTTTCCTCCTGGGCAGAAATGATGTGTTTGTGATGACGGCCACTTTTAACTCTGTGATCTCTTTTGGGATTCTGTAGGGGCAACTTTCTACTTTTCTTATCTCTTCCATCTTCCTTCCTTCCTTCCTTCCTTCCTTCCTTCCTTCCTTCCTTCCTTCCTTCCTTCCTCCTTTCTTTCCTAATATAAACAGAAAACAGATCAACAAGATTGCTGAACAAAGGGATAGAGTCACAGGATTTTGTTAATATTAAATTAGCTTCCTTGCTCCCAACGTGTAGCTTAATAAAGGACACAGATCCTGGAATATCTTGCTTTAAAACAAAAGAATAATGAAACAATAGGCTCAGTCTATTTCATCTGCTTCTCATAAGAAGAGGAAAATGTTGCCCAGAAGTGTCAGGGGTCTCAGCTGCTACTGGAATGATTTTCCCAAAGGTCTTCTATCATAATACACTGGGACCCAAATTCTTTCTGCAATTGTTCTAAGAACAGTGCCCAAAGTTTTTCCAACAGTTTGCTAGCAGCTGCCTAATCTTATGCTCATGGCTTGTTCTGGGTCTTGTCAGCATGCTCATGGGCACTGCCATTGAAATAAGGCAGGGGACAAAGGATTCTCTTTATTAGAGTTGTGCAGCTTTCCACTGGTCCTTCCCAGCGCTTGCTCCTGTGGAAGGTAGGTTCCCTGGCGCAGGGCTCACAGGCAGCCAGGTGCTCCCTCTGATCTTTGTCCCCTCTAGACATTTCCTGCTATAAGTGGCATGATGCCCTCTCTTGGATTTTACTCCTAGACTTCAGACACCTCCAAGCAGAAAGCAGTAGTGAATTTCTAGGTAACTGTTTGCAGCCATGGTGGCTGCAATATGTGGGCACTATGTAACCAGGGACTCTGGGCCTACCTCCAGCTTCCTTGCCTGTTGCTCCTGGTGGGAAGCAGGGTGAGGAGTTGGGGAGCAGGGTGGGGAGGCTGCTGTCCAGGGGAAGCTGGAGGCAGCCCAGCGTGATGGCCACTACATGGGGAGTATCCCACATGACTGAGACACAATACTTACTACTCTGGCACATAGGCACAGAGTGGGACAGAGCTATCGATTCTAGAATGACACCGACAGCTGCAGCTTAGTGAACATGCCAAAGACTTCCTGCTGCCCTTAGAGTAAACTCCAACCTCACCTGCATGCCTCAGACAAAGCTCCAAGATGCATGTCATGTATTTGGGGGGCGATCCTAGAAAACTCAGGGGTGAGGTGGGGAAGAGAAAAAAACTAATAAAGGGGGTGCTATTTAGTTTGTTTCACCATGAGTAGGATGTATTTCTGCTGTAGATTTCTGGAAAACATGTCTCAGAGATATCCCACCAGAAGGACAAGGGAGCTGAGACATCCGTACCCCATCCCGTCTGACACTGGTTGAGAAATGCTGAGGGGAAGGGGTTTCTGTGTGTGTGTGTGTGTGTGTGTGTGTGTGTGTGTGTGTGTGTGTGTGTTTGAATTTCCTGGCACTTCTAGCTGGGCACACTCTTGAGTCAGAATGGGCTCTAGCAGTGAGAGAAGTCCCAGGACACAGTGACAAGTGCTGACCATCTGGTCTGAAATAGTAAAGGCCCAGGAGACTGGGCAGGGAACCAGCAGCATCTACTAAGATGCTCTTACACAGTCCTGCATAGGCAGGCCTTTGGTGACAGTTCCAGCCTTGGCTCAGGAAGCTAGACTATATAGGACATTTAGGTTTGGGGAGACGACATTTCCAATAGGGTGGGTTAGGCATCATGTAAAGAAGTCAATACGTGGTAAGCAGTAAGGCCATGACAGCACCAAGCTGCAGAGCATTCTATAGGAACAGGTCAGTTCATAAACAGATCTCTGGTATGATACCAATAGTTGCCAGGTTTGAGTACCCAGTGTGCCCAGGTACTGTGCTAAAGGCTTTCATGCATCTTCTCAGTTATCTTCACAACCTGCCTGGAAAGTAAAATGTGTTACTGTCATTTTGCAGGGAAGGAAATAAGGCTCAGAGAGGTTCAGTAACTTGTCCCCATGCCCGTAAGCGGTAAAGACAGGATGTAAGCCCCCCTACCCCGTCTGACTCCCAGCCTCTTGTTTTGTTTTGTTTTCAGTTGTTATATATCTAAAATGTCAGACATTTTTATCTAAAGCAATCCTCCCACCTTTTACAGGTCACCAGGTTGTTGAAGAGATTGTGGAATGAGTTGACCTGTGGACCTGATGGTTTCCTCTTGGTGTCATTGAACTTGTTCCTCCAGCCCTTAGGCTTTCTGTAAAGTGGGACTTAGGTCTGGAGGCTTGTTAGACAGAGGGTGAATCATTCAGAGACCCTGATTCTAGTTGGTCCTGTGTACGGCTCATTGTGTCCATGGGGAGGCTGCACGCTAAAACTGGGCTTAGGAGGTGATGGTAGTACCCTCACCCTGCCACATTGTAAAGCTGCTTTTTCCCCTTAAAATCAGTGAGTAATCATCCATGGGATGATGCTTTTAATGCCCGTACTCTTAACCATAATATAATAGAAATATCTCAACCCCAAAGTTTCAAGTTAGATGGGACCACACCAAATCTGACTTCCTCCAAGGTGCCAAATGTGAACTAACAGACGAGTATCAGACTTCAGACTGCCTCAGACTTTGTTTTAAAATAAATGGAAAAGAGGCAGGATGTGCCTCCTTTGTGTTTCCCTAGACCCAGCCATGGTAGAGGCTTTCAGACCTTATCTTTTCTGTTTCCATCTGGAGAGAACAGTCAGGCCCTGAGGGCTGCAGAGGTTGACCACTGAGGAGGTCGGGGCAGAACTGGCACAGAACTAAGGACAACAGCAAGGTTCCTGCCTTCCTGCCAGGGCCAGCCAGGTGCAAGGGTGTCCCCTCCTTTCCTGCACTTCCCCAGATTCGTTCCAGATGAAGCTCTACCCTGCTTTGTCTCTCATGCCAGCCTCCTCAGGTCCTGGATGAGCAATGACGCTGTCAGTTTCTATTTCCAATTATGTCAAATGGTTCTATTACGTTATCAGATCTGGATGAGGCCCAGAATAGACCCCAAATCACCAAGTAATCTGATGACATTCCTACGCACTCTGTTCTCATTAATACTCTCCCTGGCCTGGTGAGCTATCCTACACCATCCAGATGTTCCCTGGGGCTGGAACTCTACAGGGAAAGCCCAGGGCGGAATTGCTACAGCTGCTTTTTCGGGGGCCACAGGCTCCTCTGGCTGTGCCTGTCATTTTTTTTGCCGCACTGTCACTATATTTCCTTGACATCTGGGTCCAGAGAAAAAGTTCACGGCCCTTCCACTCTGAAAAAGTGAGATAAACCAATAATAATTGTGGTTTGCCTTAAAGGGCAAGCACAGTGGCTTGGAGCATGTGAATGCTGGGCTAGCCCACCCAGAAGGGACTCCTAATGTCCTTTCCTCAAACCCCAAATCTTACCGGTTTAGCGATGGATCCATGGACATACCCTAAAAGAGAAAAGTAGTTGCCCAGACTTTTGGACGTTGAAGTTTAGAGGTTTAAGGTCCAGGAAGATTGCTCTGTATTTGGAGGGGCAGAGTCCTAGGAAAAAATGCCTCAAAATTAGGTCCAGAGCCGAGAGGTGGCCAGCTCGACGACACAGTGGGGTGAGAACATGCCACGGTCTAGAGACAGGACTGGACTTCAGGTCCAGTGAAGACAGATCTTTATTTTGGGAGAACTTACAGCTTTCATTCTTGTCAAATTTTTTTTAATTTATTTTATTGATTATGCTATTACAGTTATCCCAATCCCCCCCCCCCTTGCCACCCTCTGCCTGGTACCCCCATTCCCTCTAGGAATTCCTCCTTTAGTTCATCTCCCTGGCTCATGTCTGTAAGTTCTTTGGCTTCTCCATTTCCTATACTATTCTTAACTTCCCCCTGTCTATTTTATACCTACCATTTATGCTTCTTAATCCCTGCACCTTTTCTCCTATTCTCGCCTTTCCCCCTCCCAGCTGATAACTCTCCACATCTATGATTCTGTTCCTGTTTTGCTTATTTACTTAGTTTGGTTTTTAGATTCAGTTGTTGATAGTTGCGAATTTGTTGCCATTTTGGTGTTCATAATTTTGATCTTCTTTTTATTAAGTAAGTCCCTTTAACATTTCATGTAATAATGGCTTGGTGATGATGAACTCCTTTAGCTTTACCTTATCTGGGAAACATTTTATCTGCCTTTCCATTCTAAATGATAGTTTTGCTGGATAGAGTAATCTAGGTTGTGGGTCCTTCCTTTTTCTCACTTTGAATACTTCTTGCTAGTCCCTTCTTGCCTGCAAAGCTTCTTTTGAGAAATCAGCTGACAGTCTTATGGGCACTCCTTTGTAGGTAACTCTGTGCTCTTCTCTTGCTGCTTTTAAGATTCTCTGTTCATCTTTAACATTTGGCATTTCAATTATGATATGTCTTGGTGTGGTCCTCTTTGGGTTCAACTTGTTTGGGACTCTCTGTGCTTCCTGGACTTCTATGTCTATTTCCTTCATGAAATTAGGGAAGTTTTCTTTCATTATTTTTTCAAATAAGTTTTCAATTTCTTGCTCTTCCTTTTCTCCTTCTGGCACTCCTATGATTCAGATGTTGGTACATTTGAAGATGTCCCAGAGGCTCCTTAGCCTATCCTCATTTTGGGGGGATTCTTTTTTCTTCTTGCTTTTCTGGTTGAATGCTTATTTTTTCCGTATGACCCAAATTGTTGATTTGAATCTTGGCTTCATCCCCTTCACTGCTGGTTCCCTGTAGATTTTTTTCTTTATTTCACTTAATGTAACCTTCATTTCTGCCTGGGTCTTTTTTATGATGTTGCCTTACTCAGTGAGTTCTTTCAGCATCCTAATAACCAGTGTTTTGAACTCTGTGTCTGATAGGTTGGTTATCTACATTTTGTTTAGCTCTTTTTCTGGGGTTTTGTTCTGTTCTTTCATTTCGGCCATATTTCTTTGTCTCCTCAATTTGGCAGCCTCCTTGTGTTTGCTTCTTCGTATTAAGTAGAGTTGCTTTGACTCCCTGTCTTACTAGCATGACCTACTATAGAAAAGGCACCTATAAATTGTACAGGGCAGAGCTCTAGAAAATTGTCAGAACTGGGCAACCCACTTCACTACTTTGTGGTTCTGTGTGGAGAGAGGGTTCAGAGAGGGGACAATGTGATCACCTGGCTTCTGGACATTTGCCTGACATTTGCCTTGTTTCCAGTCATTTCACTTTCTCCCTGTATGCCACTGGTGCCCTTTCAGCTATTGCCCTGGTGCTGATTCTCAGAGGGGGTAAGTCTGTGTAAGTTTTAAGTCCATGTGGGTCCTTTACAAGGAATCTCCTGGAAATCTGGCAGTTTCTTCTGCTGTCCCAATCTCCCCTCCCTGGTTTTTACAGCCACAAGTTATGGGGATTTATCTTCCTGGCACTGAAATCCTGAGCTCTGTAGTCTGGCCTGGAACTGGGATCCCTCACTCCTGAGATATCCCTCATGATTTTTATCCACCACACATGAATGTGGGACTGCCTGTTCTGCCACCCCTCCATGACACACTGCGTCTCCATGCCTCTCTGCCCATCTTTGGGTATCAGCCCCTCCTACCAGTCTGGATGAATGTGGCTTCTTTAAATCATTGGTTGTTGGTCTTCCATGCAGCTTGATTTTCTGATGGTTCTGGGTAATATTTGTTTTGAGGACTAGTTGTAATGTTTTCTGTTATTGTGCGAGGAGGCAAAGTATGTTCACCTATGCCTCCATCTTGACCAAAAGGCTTCTCATTCTTGCCAAAAATTTTTTTAATTAATTAATTTATTTTTTGAGAGAAGGGACAGCAGGGAGACAGAGAGGGAGAAAAACACTGATGAGAGAGAAAAATATTGGTTGCCTCTCATATGCATCACAACTTGGAACCAAACCTGCAGTCAGGCATGTGTCCTGGCCAGGAATTGAACTGGCAACATTTTGCTTTGTGGGACAATGCCCAACCAACTGAGTCACACTGGTCAGGGGTCTTGCCAGATGTTTTATGAAACTTCTAATCTCACAGGAGCCTAAACCCCTTCAAATCATATTCCTATTCAAAGCACTGAATTGCATCTTTATGAATACAATAATTCATGTGATATTTATCTGCTTTTGGTTATTTACAATAATAATAACAATGAACAGATTATGAGCTTCAGCTGTGTATGAGACATGCTACAAAATTTAACTATATTATTTCATTTAATTCCTACAACAATACCATCATGGCAGTCCTATCATAGTCCCTACTTTAGCAATGGGGGAATGGAAGCTTGAAGAGAGTGTTACCCAGAGTCACACAGTGTGTATTCACTAGCAGGGGTGTCCAAACTTTTGGCGTCTCTGGACTACACTGAGAGAGAAACAAGTCGTCTTGGGCCACATGTTAAATACACAAACACTAACAAAAACTGATGAACAAGAAAACAGCTTTAAATAAATTTATGGTTTTGTGTTGGGCTACATATATATCCATGCTAGACTGCATGTGGCCCATGGGCTATGGTTTGGACATCCTACCTAGGGTATGAATTCAAGTGCTCTGAGTAGTCTAGAATCCTAGGTCTATCTATGTCATTTCATAGTAGTAACCATATCCTACCTTCCTTTTTGTACCATTCCTTACCACCATGCTCTACGCAGTTAATGCAGAATCTTTCACATCACAGACCCTTGTAAGAGTTTATTGGAAGAATAGATATCTTACTGGATTTTCTTCTGCCTGGATTCTGGGGAAAGAACTCTGGGTTTCTAATTAGTGCCAGATCTTCAGAATAGCATAAAGAAAAAAATCCTTAAGTTCTCATTAAGCTTCTAATGACTTTTATTATAAGCACAAAGAAGAAAAGCAGTGATCACTCCACATCTTGCAGCTGTTAGTCTATAATTGTCTTCATTGTCATGTATATTGTAAAGATTCAAGTGAAGCATTTTGAGTCCCTCCATTAGGAGAAGATCATGGATGTGATAGCTGCTTGGCAAACGCCAAAATGCAAATTGGTGGAAATGTGCCGTGAAGACTGTGGCATGCCCCCTGCCCAGAAAGTTGAACAACTTTCCTTGTCACAGCTGGTTGGTGCTGCATCTATCCTGACCACTCAGTTTCAGGCTTTACCTCCACGTCTGGCCCTTTCGCCAGACTGCTAACGAGGACATCTGTCTTGGCAAGGTAGAGGCCTCCGCACTTAGAACAGGGAAAATGTTCTCCATTACATTTCATAGCCTTTAAATGGACATGATCTCCAGCTGCTACTGAGCTGGATCTACCAGCCTATTGGACAGCCAGCATGGCCTGGAGCTACTATGTCCTGTGTTTGAACACCCGTGATGAGGTGCCATAACAGAAGATAGAAAAATCAATTACAATGCAACTATAAAACTGAGTGAAATCTCTCCACATAGTCATGGTGATTTATGATCCGCTTGCATTAAGCAATACTTGACTTATCCCAATTCCAGTAGAACGGAACAACTTGGAACACCCCCTCGAAATGGGTTTAACCGAGGGACTACGTGGCCCCTGTGCTTAGAAAGCTCTCCATTTGGTTCCTGACTTTCTCTGCAAAGATAGCAGTTGTTTCTTTTTGCCATTTTTCCTTCTTCTCCATAATCAACAAGCACTCCAACCAACTTTTTAGTGCTCCACTTTGTAATATGGACAGAGAAGGCTTGCCAGACGTATGGGGAAGACCTCTTATATGAAAGATAGAGACTAAAACAAACAAGCAAAAACAAATTGGCAGAAACACAGACAATGCAGGGAGGAGAAAACTGGAGAAAAAAGTCAACAACTTTCTATCTGCAAAGATTGAGGAAAATATTTTCCATCCATGAAACAAGACTGCAGATAGTATATTTTTTCCTTAAAAAAGGACATTCAGACAGCAAAGAAGAGTGCTTAGAAATTAAAAACATCATAGAGAAAAACATTTAACTCCATAGAAATTTTGGAAAATTAGGTTGAAATGTCTGCAAAATATAAAGGGGAAAAGATAGGGAGATAAAAATGGAGAACAAACAAGACAGGTGGAGAGGAGAGCGGGGAGAGAGAGAAAGAGAAACAGAGAGGAGGAAGTTATCACAGAAATTATTTATGAAACATCTCCTGGAACTGAAAGAGTGTATTGAGTACCAAGCACAATGGATGAAAGCACTAAGTCCAACCATTGTGAGCTTTTAGAGTAGCAGTTCCCAACCTTTCTAGCACCAGAGACAGATTTTTCCACAAACGGGGATGTGGGGTGGGGGTGGTCAGGAGGCAGACCTCAGGCGAGTTTCCCTCACTGCTCAGTTCCTAACAGGCCATGGACCAGTTGGGGTCCACAGCCCTGGGGCTGGGACCCCCTGTTTTAGAGGACATGGGACAAAGAGAAAATCCTAAAAGCTCCCAGACAGAAAACTCAAGTTTTAAACCAAGGTTCAGAATGGTACTAAAATTGTCAGAAGCTAAAAGACAATGTTCAAGGGCACTGAAACTTGCTTAAGCACAAGCACACTTCAGTATGAAAGTTTAATAAAGACCTCTCAGGTATGCCATGTCTCAAAGAATTTACCTGATATGCACCCTTTCTTTGGAAGATAATGGTGGATATGATGTACCAAAACCAAAGAGTAAATGAAGGGAGACAAAACCTGGGATCCAGGAAAATGTGATTCAATGTTAAGTGATGGACAAGAACCATTCCAAACATGAAGTTGAAAAGAAAATCCAAGGTGACCTCTGGATAACAAGCACGGAACAACTAGTCTACCTTGTAGCTAGTCAGAAGGCTCAAGGAGAGATTTCTTCAGGATGAAATTGATAGATATCGATTTTTCTCTTCTACATTCTCCCCAAATTTTTTCTTGTCCTTTCCCCTGCCTTTCCCTTCTTCTTGTATTATAATTTGGTTTCTTTAAAATTTTTTGGCATAAAATAGTCTGTCTTAATTTCAAAAGTACTGCTTGATCACCACAGGATATCAAACAAAATAACAACAATAGCAAACATTAATCAAGTGCTTGCTGCGTGTCAAGCACCCTGAGGCACATTTCATGGCTTATCTCAATCTTCATCTTAACCCTGTGAGGTTGGAATGATTATGATCTCATTCACAGAGGAGGGAATGAGGGACAGAGGTTAAGAACTTGCCCAGTGACCCATGCAAGGAGTGGCAGGATTGGGATTTGAACCTAGTCTGACTCCTGAGCCTGTGATTTTGACCATTGCTCTATGTATTAAAGAAAATGTTAAATTCTCTCCCATTGCTTCAAATGCATGAGATAGTTCTTGATTACAGTTTGGTGTGAGTCTTATCATACTTTTTCATGTTCATATGAATATATGAACATATATATGGGTTTTCCCTTTAAAAAAATGAACCATATTGCATGTTTTTATTTGAATTCAATGTTATTGAATGCACATTTTGTGCTTAGCACCATACTAGGTATTGGGATAAAATAAAAGTTATATAGTCTCAGTTTATAAGGATCTCCTAGATTAATAAATTGAATATCCTGGTTTATTGACAGTTATTGTCATAAACACCTTTTCCAAAGAACTGGAGTATAATAAATATACTTAATGTTGAATTATACTAAATCTAAGCTTTTCTTTGATTCAGACACCACTTTACACTCTTGAAATACCTTTGCCTTTTCAGTATGAACAACAGATAGTCTTGAAAAATACAGCAAAAAAATTCCGTTATTTGAATTTTCAGGTGTTTGAGTTCCAGGAAAATACATCTATACTATGCATTTAATCAGCCCCTCTGCCAACACTCTTCTCTTAAATGCATCCACCCCATGGCCTCAGTCTGTGCCAATTTGGTATCATTTTCTTGGCCCCAGGCCAGATCCCATGTAATTTTTTAAAAAGGCCTAGATAATGTTGTTTAGGTTGTTGATGTATCTAACTCTTGGACTAGTGACAAACTGTTTGGTCTATTTAGCAGAGATTTTGCTTCATCACCCCGTGCAAGAAAAGATAAAATGGTAATAACTAAAAAATAAAGCTCATTTAGTCAAAGACAAATTGTTGGCTCAGGATGTTGCTTGTTTGCTGGGTGCAGCAATGAGAAAGTAGGAAGAAATGAGGGAAATTTTGCAATTGATTTGCCTTGAGAACTGCTAAGGTTTTTCTTGTGTGTGTCAGTGACGCTCAGTTAGAGACAGAGCTTGACTTACAGAGCTGGAATCTGAAGGTTGTCTCCGTGAAATTACTTGTCTTGGAGGTAACTAGCCACCTTTAAATCTGGGTGCACATCCTCGTTTGTAATCTTTATCCTGAATAGCTTTCCTACAGTCTTGAATTTTGTCTGATAACAGGAGAAAAATTATTGATGTTAAACTGTATGACAGAGTAAGATACAGATCAGTCTCCAGGTCTTTATCTGTAGAGTGCAGTATTCCACTGCCGATGGTGGTGGCCAATTTAAGGTCAGGGAATACATCAGATCTCCCAAACAAGAGTTGAAATACGGTCTCTTCATCATGACTGATGTTCCTACATCTGGGGGCATGTTTACTGGCTTTAATACAGTTCCAGAGGCTGCTGCTGAACAACTGCGATGGCAATCCTCAGATGATTTGTAGAGAAGAGTGTCTGAGCATGCTCACATTGCAGCAATTTATTCTGCTTCTTTTTCTTCCTGATCAACTTTATTAACAAAGAAGAGCTTACAAACAATAAAACACATTTTAAGTGCACATTTCAACAAGTTTAGACACATGTATACATCTTTGTAACTACCACCTCAATCAATGTGCAGAATATGCATTCCAGTGTGGTCACTCTTCTCCATTTCCCACACCCTTAGCCTCAGGCAGCTGTGGATCTGCTTTTGTCCTTATAGGTTCGATTTGTTCTTTCCAGAGTTTTACATGAATGGAAGCATATGGTACATATTCTTTTGTGTCCATCTTCTATATAGCTCAGCATAAGGATTTCAAGATTCATTGACATTGTTGTATGTTTATTTCACGTATGTGCAATTTATTTCTTTTTGAGGATAAGCCATATTCCATTGTATGACTATGCCACAATTGATTTATCCATTCACCTGTTGATGGGATTGTTTGGGGTTGTTTCCAATTGTTGGCTATTATGACTAGAGCTGCTACAAACATTTGTGTACAAGTCTTCATGTGGACACACAATAAAAGTTTCATTTCCCTTGGGTAAATGTGTAAAAGTAGAGTTGCTGAGTCACATGTTGAATGTGTATTTAACTTCTTAAGAAACTCATTTTTCAAAGTGGCATACCACTTTACATTCCCAGCAATGATATGTGAGAGTTTCAGTTATTCCACATCCTTGACAACATTTGGTATTTTCAGCCATGTAAATTTTAGCCACTCTAGTGGGTGTAATTTTAATGTGGATTTCCATTTGCTTACTTTATATCCATCTGCCTTCTTTGGTGGAATAATCTGTTCAAATTTTTTGCCCACTTAAAATCTCTGTTTTTGCCCATTAAAAAATTTTTTTTGTTCTTCTTGTTCTTGAGTTCTAAATGCTCTTATGTATTCTAGGTAAGAGTATTTCATTAGATATATGCTTTGCAATATTTTCTCTCAGACTGGGTTTGCCTTTCAATTTTCTTAAGAGTATGTTTTGTAAAGTAACTGTTTTTAAACTCCGGTGAATTCAAAGTTTTCAAATTTGTTTATAGTTTTTGCTTTGTGTATTCTGAGAAATCTTTGCCTGTTTTGTTACTTAAAAGATCTTTTCTTTTACTGGTCAAAATGAATTATTCATAGATGATATGACTATGTTCTTAGAAAGCCCAAGGCAATCAACACTTATGAGAGACAATGAGAAAATTAAATAAGATGGCCAGAATGAGATGCAGATCACAGCTTTCTTGTTTTAGTCAGGGAGCTGGCAGGAAGGCCCATGTATTCAAAGAAGGTGACTGAAGAGACTATTTACCCAGGAGTGGGTAGGGTTCAGCAGCCAGTGTCCAACAGCAGCAGGAAGCCATTACTAGGCCTAGGCTTGAAGAAGTCAAAAGAAAGATCCAGTTTCTAGAACTTAGAGAGACTTTGCTATATGAAAGGTCCACCCGATGGGAGCTATAGTCTTTGGTAGAGGAATGCAGACACTGTCAACCCACGACCTAGCAGGGAGGGAGTCTGGTAAATGAACACTTCAGACCTCTCTCCTCCCATCCTTTGAATCTTCTGCCAGTGCTTCCCACTGGCCAAACTCAACTGGAAGCCAGATGGGAAGGAAGACTGACTGACATAGTAAATAAAAATCGGGCTCTCAGAGCTGACTGTTGGCTCATTGGCATGAAGACTCCAAGCTGACTAGAGGAAAATCCCAACTTCCAATATCATGGAGCACAGACTATGTTTATTGGTGGAATCACTTCTGTCTTGGGCAGGATGCCTTACAGAACCATTAAACTTAAAGCTGCATTATCAACATAAAGAACCCAAACTACTGAGGTGGGTTATTAAGTCTAATAATGAGAAGAGCTATTCCCACTTCTACCCCTTGCTTCTCAGGCACAAGCATTCAACCTATGAGGAGAGGGCACTGTATATTTGCCTCTGGTTTATTGCACTCACTCTGTCTTGTAGGAAAGGACCCCATTTGCAGAATTAGACTTTAGGCTTTCAAAAAATCCAACCTTGTGGCTATGGAGCTATGGTTCCTTTCAGAGAAGTCATAGAAGCTTTCTGATAACTTATGCAGATATTTAGCTGGAAATGCAAAGCTCTAAGTTCATCATCTCTTTCTCCAATCTCTCCAGCTCACTTAGAAGCAAGCAACCAACCAAATCCATAGTCCTTGTACTACATTTATACTAAAATCTTCTATAGGAGGAACTACTTGATCATCCAAAGCCTTTACCTTCAGTAGGAATTTGGCTCCAGGTGATACAGATAGTATTTTATGTATCTTTTTGGTCACTCTATGCCATGAACTATCTGTCTGTGTACCTTTTAGCAATGGAATTATTGCCAATAACACCTTTAAAACTAGCCAATCAGAGAACCAATTCCAGATTCCCATCTTTATCCTTCTGTTCTACTGGGACCACTTATAGTATCAACAACTTTTTAATCAAGGTTTGATTGAAATCTTGGCAGGAGAACAGAGTCCCTACAAGAATGATAGGACAAGAGACTGATTGTAGGAATTAGAATTTACATTATGATGGGAAGAGATACAGAAGTGAAGATCTAAAAGTTGTAGTGCTTACTAAGACAAGAGCCTTTCCAGATTTTACAGCAAGTTATATCTATCATCCAAAAACATTCTTCATTCCAAATCTAGCTACTAGAAGAAATTGAATTCTGTCACTCTTCAGTTTGTTCCCACAGTAAAGTTAAAGACTCTCTTTAGTTAATGAGCTAAAAGGGTCATTGTCTTCTTTTCCCCTTTCAGCCTGCTGCATGTTATTGAATCTGTTCATTCCATCAACAAATATTTCTTAAGCATCTACTGATCTAGGGGCTGGAGAAACATTATTGAACAAAACAGGCAAAAATTCATGCTTTATGGAGCTTGTGTCCTAACAAGAGGAGACTATACAGTAAGCAGTTCAATTGTTAGTGTGGGTTGGAAAATGAAGGAAAGGGTCTATTGAAAGGGAGATTGACAAGCCTGGGACCCAAATCCTCCCAAATGGGGATTTCTATATCTGGCCTTTGTGGCCTCCCACAGTCTTGTGCAACCTTGCGTTGCATACCTTGTCTTTCACTGCTCCCCAACATCAGCACCACCTTTCTATTAAACTAATCCTTTCTCCCTCTTCTTTCAAAAAAATTTAGCATTCCCTCCCATACAGCTGTGGAAGCCACTCTGGATGCTCCCTGAGGCCTCTCTCTTCAATTCTTTGCTGTGATGCATCCTGAAGCTAAGTAGTCAACCTCAAAGATTCCTGGCACATCTCCTTCTGCCACCAGACACCTTTCACTCACACACAAAACTGATAGCACAATCACTGCTTTGGATCCGAATTTGCAAATTTATGTTTTCCATGGGGTGAGTGAAGTGAAGCCACATTTTGTTTTACCAAAAAAAAAAAAAAAAGTGTCAGGTCTCTGGGGCACAGAGGATGTGCACAATGGAGAAATCCAAGTAGGAATGGCTGCCCAAAACAGACTGAGGTGGGTCAGGATGATGGCTTGCAAGTAGAGATCACATATTTCCCCTTGGAAAAGTTAGCAGATCTCATTCCCCACCCCAAACAGGACTGGGATATTGTTCTGCCTTGGGAAGAAAGGGTGATTATCAAGGTGCAGATCAAACACTGCTTCTTAGAGATAGTGATGTTTCCCAGTGCCTGGGACAAGGGCAAGCTTAGTCATGGCCTCTGAACACAGATCTTAGGAAACACAATTCCTTATATCCAGGGGTCCAAGGGAGTGATAAATGTTCTGCAAGGTGTGCTTGCAAGGTCTAGAGGTAGCATGGGTTCTGAATCCTTGGAAACTACGCCCTGCAGCCTGGAATCATGCTTTGGATCTTGTCCAACCCTGTTACTCAGGGTAATTAGGGGCCACACTGCCTCATGTGCACACCAACATGAAATGGGGTGGAGCGTGGAGCTGGCTCAGGCCTCATTGAATGTCCGCCTGTCCCAGCTCCACCAGTCCTCAGCAGTGATATCACCTGCTCTCAGAGTCCAGGAGAAGGTTCCTAGGCAAGGCAGCCAGGCTTAAGCTTTCCTTTCAGTAATATCCAGTCTATTTTTACAGTGGAGGCAAATTTCAACTCCAAAGTCAACTCTCCGGAAATTCTCCTGGGAGTCTAAGGGAACAGTGTCAAGTCATAAGTATGGGATGCTTTCCTATTAATAGTTGCTATTGAATTTGTAGAGTGCTTTTAGCAGTTGTAAAGCCTGTTCATGTTTACAGCCCTGGGAGCGCTTCACAAATATAGAAATGGGCTTAAAAAGGTTACACGGGGAATATGTGGAAGCTTTGGACTTTGACCCAGATACTCTGACCCCCAAAACCTGTGTTCTCTATACCATAGCACACTACATTTTGCCTAATGGAGTGCAAAGTATTTGCCAACCATTCTTTTCTGAGAGTATTATTTTGCCTTGGGAATTTGTTTGTAATTCTGATGTGATGGAAATCTTTTTGTGAAACGGTAGGGGGCAGCGTGTTTTATTGGGAAGAGAGGAAGATTAAAACTCATGAACTTTGAATTCAAGTCCCAGCTTGACTATTCAATGGCTGTGTGACCTCAAGCCAGCTTCTGAGCCTCTCTGGCCTTAGATTCTGTTAAACAGGGGGCTCAAACTTGACATTTGTACTGTTTTACAGCTTCCAAGTTCTCAAGTGAACTCAGTCATTCTGGGGAAAGCCATGCAGGTACCACTGAAGACAGTCTTTCTAAAAAGCAAGTTCTAGTTCTGGATGTCTCATTAGGACTTAACTTTCATAAAGTCAAAGAATTGGACTAAGAGTCCTAGTGGTGTCTGAATGGCTATAACTTTGTGTCTCTGTTTCCAATTACCTACTGCTTTGTAATCTAAGAGTAGTGGCTTAAAACAATGAGGATTTAATATTTCTCATAATGCCCTGGGTTGTTGGGCTCAGCTGGGCAATTCTTTTGCTCCCTCTGGGGTCAGCTAAGTGGTTGTATTTGGTCTTAGTTGGAGCTAGAATGTGCACGATGACCTCCCTCACATATTGGAGCCTAGGTTCTGGCTGTTGGCTGAAGATCTCCACTCTGCTCAACTCGTGTGTCCAGCAAAACAGCCCTGACTTCTTTTTTTGGCAGCTCAAGGGTATGAAGAGGGTAAAATGCAATTTGCAGGGCTTCTTAAGGGCTCAGTGTGGAATTTACACAGCATCGCCTCTCCCATGTGCTGTTGGTCAAAGCAAGTCAGAGCCACCCTGAATTCAAGGGGAGGGGAAATTGGAACAGTGGCAAAGCCCCTTTGCAGAGGAGCACACAGCATGCCATTTTTAGAAAACAATCTGCAAAGGCAACTCTGGAAGAGCTGGAGATGCAAGAAAATAGCCCAAGGCCAGAAGACACAGGATCTTTTTAGAGTACATTCAGTTCCAGGGAAAACCACAGGCTTCTGGGATGCACTGGTAGAACGGATTAACTGTTACCAGTTGTCTGGTTTAAGCCGTCACCGTCAGCCCCAATATCCTTCTGCTCCCTTACTCTCTGCTCCTCCCTGCACCATTTCCCTACCTCTCCCCCACCCTAGTTTTATTGACTCTTCACACCCTTGTACTCCAGTTACAGTAGTCTTCCCCATCTGCGGTTCCTCTTTCCATGGCTTCCATTACCCATAGTCAACCGCAGTCTGAAAAACGTTGGAAAATTACAGAAATAAACAATTCATAAGTTTGAAATTACAAGCCCTTCTGAGTAACAGGATGAAATCGTGTGCTGTCCTGCTCTGCCCGGCCCAGGATATGCATCACCCCTTTGTTCAGTGTGTCCACACTATGCACACTATCCACTTGGTTGTCACTTAGCAGCCACCTCAGTTGTCAGGTCGGCGGTTGTGGTGTCACGGTGCTTGTGTTCAAGTAACCTTTATTTTGCTTAGTTACAGCCCCAAAGTGCAAGAGTGGTGATGATGACAATTTGGATATGCCAAAGAGAACATGTAGAGTGCTTCCTTTAAGTGAAAAGATGAAAGTTCTTAACTTAATAAATGAGGGGGAAAAATTGTACGCTGAGGATGCTAAAGATCTACAGTAAGAAGGGATCTTCTATCTGTGAGACTGAGGAAGGGAAAAAGAAATGCATGCTAGTGTTGCTGTTGCACCTCAAACTGCAGATGTTACAGCCACAGGGAGTGATAAGTAGTTACTTAAGATGGAAAAGGCACTACATAGTGGGTGGAAGACATGAATAGAAAATGTGTTTTGATTGATGGCAACATGTTGCACCAGAAAGCACTGAGCCCATAAGAAGACTTCAGCAAGGGATCCCCTTGTACGAGTGACATCAAGCCATTTACTGCAAGTCAGGGATGGTCACACAGATTCAGGACTGATGTGTTCTGTAAGTCTGCAGTATCTGTACTTTCAAAGTTAAAACAAAGCATACAAATAAATAAATAAAATAAAAATTGCTGGAGAGGCTGCGTCTGTTATGAGGAAGCTGCTGTCACATTCTGGCAGAGGTGAAGCCTCTGGCAGAGGCTTTAGTACTATCTGGGGTTTCAAGTGTCTGCTCAGGGTCTTGGAACGTACCCCTCTAGAATAAGGGGGGACTACTGTACTTGGTTTTCCTGGGGAGGGAGTTATCCGGTGGAGCATCCTCTTCACCGGCAACTTAAATTCATGTGCTGCTTCAACTCAAGGCTGTACCTTTAATGGATCATTTGAAACTGTGTCTTTGGGGGATCTCAGTTTGATTCCTCAGTTACAGTGTGTGTGTGTGTGTGTGTGTGTGTGTGTGTGTGTGTGTGTGTGTTCTCAGGGACTTGCACTGCCTCCTGTGCCATCGACCCCAACAAACTATTGTTTTGCCCCAGAGCTGCCCCCTTTTCTCTTGTTTCTATTTTCTGCCAGGCCCCTGAGGGCATTTATGTCTGCATCCTTGGTCTAGTCTAACACCCCCAGTTTACTGGCAAGGAAAACAAGGCCCAGAGCCGGGAGGTGATTGATTTCTCTAAATAAATTTTTTAAAAATAAAACCCACCCAACCTCTTCTTTCTTATTATCTTTTTTCATCTTTTCAAAAGCCCAGTTGTAGATGGGAAAATCAATATTTTGGATGTTAACAAAAGGCCTACAGCCTAGGTCTCTTGGGTTCCCTTCCAGCACACTTCCCAGTGCAGCATGTGGGGTTGGTCTTGAGCATGAGGAAGGAAGAGTATTCGCTGTTCCTCAGGTGAGGCCAGCATTTTCCTGGGATTCTGCAGGATTATCTGGACTCTTCCTAAGTACAGAGCTGCCTTCGTGTGGTAACCTTGGAAAACTCTGAGCCAGTGAAGTTATTTATAGATCCCCATGAATTCCTTCATTTGTTATCTTAAAACAAATAATAAAAGCAAATGTGAAATTCAAGTGAGCAATATGACTTTGTTCGAACACTGCAGAATGAAAGATGTCGTTCATCTTGCGTTGTGGACTCCTAGCAAACAGGGGTCAGGTCATTCATTTGCTTAGCATCTAGAACAACAAGCAGAAAACAGTAGGTTCTCACTAAATAGTTGAAAGTCTGAGTGGATATTTTTGGAGAGTGTTCTTTAAGAGAGTTGTCTTTGCTTTTCCATGGATCAATAGTTGGAGACTGGGTAGCAGGCTGGCCTCTGCTAACTGGCTCTGTGATCTGCCAACCTCACTGAACCTCACTTTTTTCACATCTAAAATGAAGTTAGAAAAGACAATCTCTTGTATTCTTCTCAGGTTCAAAATTCTGTAATTTTTTCATGTTATATTGGTTTAGGAAATGGAAAAAAGTACTTCAGTCAAATATTTTCTGTTTCTGTATCAGGTTCTCATTGTTTGAATTTTGGAGTTTAAAGCTTGCTACTAAAAGAAGAAGAAGAGAGCCATCAGAGATTCTTGGGTTGAAGAAATATGTTGCCTTGTGGCAGCTGTTGAGTGCGGACCCCTGTGGCTTGTGTTTATTTTACGCAGCCAACTCTTGGAAGGAATGAGAGTTTTGGGGAGGAGAAAGCCAGAATAGCTTATGTCCTTATAGAATTGATCAACTCTTCAAAATAGTGTTCACTTAATAGATTACAAAATAGACTGAGAGATGTATAAACTAGGAGAAAATTATTTCTAGGTTTTCCTGGGTTAGGGAAACAGACATTTCCTGAATATTCTGCTCTGAATGTAAACAGGGACGTGGTGTCTGGCATCTACCTGATATTCAGTAAAACTCTACTGAGTGAGCAAGTGCATGAATCAGAGAAGATCCATGCTCATTCATTCTCCTTTTCTGCCTGTACAGATTGAATCAATTGAGTTTTCTTTGTTTTCTCTCTCCTGGCTTGAAAGTTATGTATACTTTTCACATTGTTGTAGTGGTTGCCCTATTTCCACTTTCCCCCAGACACAGGAAAAGTTGACTCCAAATTCCATGCCCTCCTCCAAAGAGACATCTGCTGTCACAGTCCTGTTGGTTTTTCCCCCTGCGATCCATAGGTGCATTTTCTGTGATGCTGATGATCTGAATTCAGGGCCCCTCACTTTCATGCTCCAATGTTTTAGTACATATTTAACAAGTGTGAAGTTAATTATTAACTCCCATGAGGAGGTGCAATACACACATGAAGAACTGCGGATTTTTCCCATTTATATAGATGGAAATCTGGAGAATATGTGTGGGAATGGATATGAAGAGTGTGCGACTAAGGTAGTAGGAATATTAAGTTGGAAAGACTTAAAAATGGGACTGAGATTTTAGAGAGAGAGCAAGAATGAGAGAGCGAGAGAGAAAGAGAGAGAAAGAGAAAGAAAATGAGTGTAGGGAGGTGGACTGAGGGGAAAGGAGAAGGAAAAAAGAGGAGAGAGACCTTTTTTAAAAAATATATTTATTTATTTTTTAATTGTTGTTCTTGTACAGTTTTCTGTCTTCTACTCCCATCCCAGCTCACCACCAGACAAAAACTAGGGGGGATGGAAATGAGAGAGAGTTTTTTATTTCCTCTGTTTATCCCCAGTTTGAGGCTGCCACTTACAAAGGCCATGGAGAGAGGCGAACCCTTGGGATACACAGTAAGGCTAGAAGGGAAATAGGTATTCTAGAGAGATACTGCAGAAGATGGGGTGGCTGGGGTTTAATCACTGTAACTGAAAAGTGCTAGTTGCCTTTCAGATCATTTATCTGAGAGCTTCTCTCCTTCACTGTGAGGCAGATGTGAACCAACCTCTGCCCATTCAATCCATTCAGGGACATGAGACAAAGACAAAATATGACTTTAACTCACAGCGAAGGTAAGACACAGGACAAGCAGGACCTTGATGAGGGAAAAGGGTTGAGGTGAAAGGAGCCTGGGAGTAATGGGAGAGATAGGGGTTTTTAGGAGGAAGGAATGGAGGAGAATCTTCTGATGGGAGGTTCTACTCAAGAGACTGGACCAAGATCCAGTACCAAGGACAGAGCACTAGGAGACACACTGAACAGCCTACACATGTGACATTGACATCACCTTGATGTGGTTAAGAATTTTTCACTGGATCAGAAGCAGAGAGTGGCCTTCTCTATGATTGCATGTGCGTGCTTTGCCAACTGAAAGTAAGACCATTTTGTTTTAGGTTTTAACTGCCCTTCCTTTTACAATCAGGAGCATAGTGGCAGGGTTATGGTTGAAAAAGATATGGCATATGTCAGAGAAAAACAGCCATAGATCTGGAAGATTCTGATTTAATCACACTGTTTCTGACATCGAGTCCTCTCAGTTCTCTCTGACTCCACCATCAACCACAGCAAATCAGATTTAATGGATGTGAGCAACTAACATTGAGCCATTCTTATGATTTATTAACTCACTGCACCTCCTAGCAGTGTGATGAATAATTTGTGTGGCACTTAACACACAGAGGAAAGAATGGAGCGGTTCATTTTCCATCTGCCAAACCTCAGAGTCACTTTTTGGCCAGTCAGCTATTATTTGATCAATTGACCTCTCAGTTAACCGTGGCTCAAAGATAGTTGAGATGAAATTAAATTGGAGTATTTCATGAGTCAAGGCATTCACATTGAAGAAAAAAATTCATTTCATGAACCACAAGATTTAAAAAATCACTACTGTGCAAATGGGTAGTTTAATGGTGCTCCTGTCTCCAGCTAAATTTTCAACTTTTCTGTATTTTAATTGTATTAGTGGTATGCTGTTTTAAGGAAATGGTGCTTTATTTACATGGTGCTTTGCTGGGCACAAAACTTTCCTGGTTTATCTGTAATAGCAGAATTCTTATTTTTCTTTTTTATCCAAATAAGAACAAAAACAGCAGAACATTGGTTAGAGGAGAAACAGCCAAAGATATCTGCTTATCAATTTGCCAATTTGTGTAGGCACTGGCCTTGAAATTCAATGGCAACTGTGATTCACTAATTTAAGAAGAGAAAAGAAATGCTATGACTTGTGTGAAAAAACTAATGCCCTTGGCCAGGATGAGATAGAAAGTTAACTCTAGTGAAAACAAAACAGAAAAAAAAAAAAAAAGACAGCAAAAACAGTGAACCAGGAGACAGCCTGGTTTAGGCCAGTGATCCACCACAAGCTAATGTGTAATCTCGGGCGGGCCACTGTTACAATCTTGTTATTTTTTCTGAGATATAAAGGTAGATTTGCCATGATGTTAATGAAGCTGAAGTTTGGGGGCCCTCACTTTCATGCTCCAACATTTTTAACAAGTACCTTTTAACAAGTGTGAAGTTAGTGATCTCCATCCACCTCCCTGGAGAAAGTGCAAATAAGGAAATGCATGACTTTAGAACCAGAGGATCAACATTATGAACTTGGACTTTTATATTTTTAAGTATATTTTATTGATTATTCTATTACAGTTGTCTCAATTTTCCCCTTTTGTCCCCCCTCCCCAACCCTCCAGCATCCCTCCCCCCCTTAGTTCATGCCCATGGGTTGTACATATAAGTTCGTTGAGTTCTCTGTTTCCTATACCATTTTTTATCGCTCCCCCATCTATTTAGTGCCTACCAGTTATGTTTTTTCTTCCCTGTACCTTCCCCCCTCCCTCCTCCCTTCTCCCTCCCCACTGAAAACATTCCATGAGATGTCCATTTCTCTGATTCTGTTCCTGTTCTAGATGTTTGCTTAGTTTTTGTTTTCATTGTTTGTCTTTTCTTTTAGGTTCATTTGTTGATAGCTGTGAGTTTGTTGTCACTTTACTGTTCATATTTTTTATCTTCTTTTTCTTAGATAAGTCCCTTTAACATTTCATATAATAAGGGCTTGGTGATGATGAACTCCTTTAACTTTGACCTTATCTGGGAAGCACTTTATCTGCCCTTCCATTCTACATGATAGCTTTACTGGATAGAGTATTCTTCAATGTAAGTCCTTGCCTTTCATGACTTCAAATACTTCTTTCCAACCCCTTCTAGCCTGTAAGGTTTCTTTTGAGAAATCAGCTGACAGTCTTATGGGCACTCCTTTGTAGGTAATTGTCTCCTTTCCTCTTGCTTCTTTTAAGATTCTCTCTTTGTCTTTAATCTTAGGTAACTTAATGATGATGTGCCTTGGTGTGTTCCTCTTTGGGCCCAACTTCTTTGGGACTCTCTGGGCTTCCTGGACTTCTTGAAAGTCTATTTCCTTCACCAGATTGGGGAAGTTTTTCTTTATTATTTGTGCAAGTAAGTTTTCAATTTCTTGCTGTTGTTCTTCTCCTTCTGGCACCCCTATAATTTGGATATTGGAATGTTTCAGGTTGCCCCAGAGGCTTCACTTTGTTTAATTCTTGTTTCTTCATTCTGTTCCAGTTGGATGTGTATTTCTTTCTTTTGTTCCAAATTGTTGCTTTGAGTCCTGGTCTCCTTCCTGTCACTGTTGGTTCCCTGAATATTTTTCTTTATTTCATGTTGGGAATCTTTCATTTGTTCTTTCATTATTCGACCAAGCTCAATCAGCTCTGTGAGCATTTTGATTACCAGGGCTTTAAATTCTCCATCAGATAGGTTGGCTATCTCCTCATAGCTTAGCTCTCTTTCTGAGGCATTGCTCTGTTCTTTCATTTGGGCCATATTTCTTTTGTTCAGGGCCCCTGATTAAGTTGTAAGGGGGCGGGGCCTTAGGAATTCACCTGGGTGGGGCAAACCTCCTTGCTGCACCACTGCACTGCCAGGGGGGAGGGGTTAGACAGGGAACAGTGCAGCTCACCTGCTTGTCTGTAGTGTACTTTCCAATGGACACTTGTGTAAGACTGGGAGTTTCTCCCTCTGCAGCAACCACCATAGTCCATAGCTCTGAATCTCAGTTTCCCCTTAAGTCAGCCCCTCCCACACAGCCTGCCACCGGTCCACAGCTAGCCCTGCCCCCAAAGTCCACTGCCTCACCTTGGTTTCTCTCCATCCACCGCCTTACCGGTCTGGTTGTTCTGTTTGACTGTTTCTTTAATTCCATGGTTGTCAGAGTTCCATGCAGTTTGATTTTCTGGCGCTTTTGGTTGTTCATTGATTTTAGCTTGGTTGTTATCCTCCTTTTGATTGTGCGAGGAAGTAAAGGGTTTCTACCTATGTCGCCATCTTGGCCGGAACTCAATATGGACTTTTATATTATTGTAGATGTAAAGACAGAAGATAGGACAAAGAAGAGATACAGATGTGTCAGAGAGGCTCTTGGAAAACTGAAAATTGAGAACTAGAAGCTAATATCATTTTTAAGACTTGGTATAGCAATGACATCTTAAACATAATACTCTTCCAAGGCCAAAGTTAGGAAGAGCTTTAGAGTACAGCTCAAATATAATAGATGATGTTAACATTTCCAAGAAAAAAAAAACCTATTAATCAGAAGCAGGTGATCAACTCAAAGCAGGAAACACTGCAGTGTCTATTCAGCACAGGTGAGGGATACAGGATCATGTGCAGGGGATACTGAAGGAAAGGGGAAACTTGTATGTGAAAGGAGGGAATTAAACTGGTGTTAGCTGACAGAAATTGGACTAGTAAAAATAAAAATATAAGTAATGTTTAAAAACTACAAGTCGTAGTTGGATTTTATAGAAGGCTGTATATAGAAGGTGAGAACTGGATACATTTTATCATTAAGATGAGTTAATGCAAAGAAAAAATAAAACAAGATGGAAATTTTGGTGAATGTGTTGGATAAATCACATAACCGCTAAGTACAGCATTGCTGGGACTTTCAGAGACAAGGACATGGATGGAGGTAGAGCAGAGGTCTTGGCAAAGAATGAATGTCAGTGCATCACTTAGAATTCCAGGTAAACGGAACCCCTAATTATATTATAAGAAGAAAATCCATGTGTAAGGGAAGTAACCAGGGAAGGATTAACTCTAGATTTGTTAGCTTTTGTCTTAAAGGGAAAAGACGTTAAGAAGGAACTTGTGTAGCAAAAAAAAAAAAAAAAAATCAAAAAGAAACCCCGCTCATAAAGAGGTCTATCTGCTGGACACTTCTGGGTGCATGTGTACCTGTATTGACTATTTTGGTCATAACCAGTATCTATAAATCAAGGGTTGGCACATCTATGATGTCTACTTGTTAGTATCATTAACTGAAGAAGTTTCAACTTGGGATTTGGTAGAACACATTCTGCAAGTGGACTTGGGATGGGAGCAATTTTACCAGTTGGTTCTCTAGATTCCTCTCTTTACCACCTGCAATAATACAGCAAGGATGAGCTCATCTTCACAAGGCAGGTGGGGGTGGGGGGAGTTGAAATGCAAATCACAAACAGAAGGGAAGAGTTTGAATCATACATCTGATTCTCCTTCCTCTGATTCCAGGCTCACCAAGCAACCTTTTCATGAATGCTCAGCTTCCTAAGCAAAGATTTGCCTCTTAGAGAAAGATTGCACTGGCCTTACTAATGAGAGTTTTCGTCCATATGACAGTTTAATTTATGATTTCAACGCGTCATTTTCTGTTTATAGCCCAGGGGTCATTAATGGCTCTTAGACTTTAGCATGCATGGGAATCACTTACATTGTGTGATCGTGTGCTAATTTCAAGCAGGCCTTATTGAAACCAGATTGCTAGGCAATCTATAATGTGAGCCACAGATGCAAATTTGAAAGTTTTAAATTTTCTAGTAGCTACATTAAAAGAGTAAAAAGAAACAGGTTAAATGAATTTGATATTTTTATTTAAACCTACATATCTAAAATATTTCCATTTCAATATGTAATGACTATAAAGCTATTCATGAAATAGCCTACATTCTTTTCTTTATACTAAGTCTTCAAATCTGGTGCATTTGACACAGTGCATCTCAGTGGGGACTAAGCTATATTTCAACAGCTTCAGGTGACTAGTGACTACCTTATTGAACAATATGGTTTTAGGGCAGCTGAATTCTCTGAATTAATTCCTCTGGAATAAAGCAGCTAAGTTCACACTATTTTGAAAACTCTGTCAGGGATTTTCGGAACAACCGTTGAAGCCCATCCCTGGAGCTCAGGTTAGAATTCTTGCTCTTAAGGTTCCCACAGCTCCCAAACAACCTGGTGTCCCTGTCTCCAATGACAAAGCCAACAACGACAAAGTAGCCTCTGCTTTATGGCATACATGTGGGGACACATGGCTTATCAGAGGTTTAAAACACAAGGCTCTGCTCTTTTTGTCCCTGGTTTCTTGGCATTAGCACCCACACACCATTGGCTCATGCACTCTTCTGTTCTTACTTCAGCTTCAACTGCTACAGGTGGTGGGTGGGGGGAGAGAAAAAGAAAGAAAAAGGATTGAAATTAATAGAGACTTCTGTTCCAGCCTGCCAGGTCCACCAGAATCTCTTGTACTAGCTGTTCTTTGTACTTGTGACAAGGGTTTATGGATAAGAAAGGATTTGTATTAAAAACCAGAAACATTCTAACACTTGGCTGATTATACTGTTCACTCTTCTATCACTTGCATTGTCCTTCTCCAAATGGGTTGTCCTCTGGTGCATCCTGACAAAGTGCCCGCACAAAATTAACAGGCGTGCAAAGCCTGGGTGAGCAAAATTGATTGGCCTATAATTTGTTTGCAAAGCAATCAGAACGTGGCTGAAGTGATTTTAATTTCAGAGCCCAAGTCACCAGTCTGTTTTTTGACAGGCAATTAGTTCCACTGGCTGGGTCAGCACGCCCTGGCACTGCATGCTGAGGGGAACTGGGTAAATGGGGATGGCATAGCCTGTTTTGCTGTCTCCAGTCGTTTCTCATGCCAGGCTTCTTTTGTCTCTATGGCTTATTTTGGGTAAAATTCCCTGCTCTGCACTAGGTTCTGTGATTTTGCTGAGCATAGTTCTTTGGATAAGTGCTCTTGATAAGGACTTGGAGGAAGGTAAACAGAGGAAACCCTGACAGTAGTTAATAATTCTAGATTGTCTGGTGATGTGTTAAGCTCTTCTACACATGATTTTATTTAATATACTGACAGCCTCAAATGATAGGTATTAATATCCTCATTTTACTGATGATGAAGTCGAGGGGCACAGAGAAGTTAGCATCAGCCAAAGTCACACTTTTCAGAAGTGCAGTCGGGTTGAGACCCAGGGGCTCTCTTCCCTGAACGACGCAGCTCATTTAGTCACCCTGGAGCCATTGACTCCTGGGCTTCAGGGAGCAACCAGGTTTGGATGAACAGGCAAGACAATAGCAACCTCAGTGAGGCACTTCCACCCATGAGGGCGGGGACTTTGCCAGTATCCTCCCAACCCAACTGAACTTGACTCACTGAAGGTGCATTGTAAGCACCTGGGAGGCACAGCCATATTGGTTCCGTGACTGAAATACATTACCCCATCTGCCTCTCACCACGACAGTGAGAGGCAGCAAGGAAAGGTATTGTTATCTTTATTTGTGACTACTTTACCTGAATCAAAGAGAGTATCTCACACTCCCAAAGTGATTTAAACAAACTTCTGAGTTGTTGTGGTTTTAATTATTGTGGTAAAAACTTACCTATTAAGGCTAAGGTTGCCAGAAGCAGGAACCATTTCTTATACGTTTCATAACCCCCTCCTCACAGTGCAGAGAGAGGATGTGTCCATGATGACAGAATGTTCTAGCAGACAGTGCTGCTCTGGAGACAGGCAGAGGACAGCTGGTGATCATCTGACATAATATCCTACTTCAGAGCTGGAAGTGGAACTTAATATTATTTTTGAATGAATAAGTGAAGGGATACCATAATAGAAGTGTTTTCTTAATGTAGATGGAGCTAATTACAGTGATCAGTCATAGGTTGAATTAGTGCTTTCCAGGGTACCTGACTCCATTTTTCAAAATGAATCGTTAAAAAGGGCAAAACAATTCATTTCTTAAACATGTCAAAATACAATTTTAAATGTCGTGCTAAGTAATGGCAAGATGCGGGAGTGAGTTAGTCAGTGATTACTGCTAGTTAGTAGTAATTTAAAAACAAAGTAAGAGCAATGTTTGTACCCATATGACATTTAAATAGTCGAAACCAACTTGACTTAAATTATGAATTAACTCATATTTATTAATAATATATATCATTTATTTTGTGAAGCTTAAAGCGATTTAAGCATTGTGTGAAGCATTGTGATTATTTTAGTTAATATCATGTTATCGGTCTATGCCAGGGGACTAGCCTGTCTTTTCAAAAAAATGACAGAGCAATGAAAAAATGTTAAAGTTTTAATTTACCACAATGCCCAGCCAGCAGGTGTGGTATCCTGAGTCCCCTCTACTTGCCCTTTATGTCTCACCTGCACTTTGGGGGAACATTTGAATAAAAAAAAACATAATAAAACAGATGCAAGAAAGGCTTGGCTTTTTGCACTAAATTTCCCAGGAAGCACAGATTATCTTCAATTGCTAGCTGCCCTAACAAGCCCATTAGGGAAGAAAATGCTTTTTATCAGTTTAGTAAGTTGGCATTTTGTGGAAACTCAACAAAGGCTATGGTGCATTTAACCCTTTTGGTCTTTAACTAATCTCGTCTGTGAACCTGCCTACCCTCAGCTAAGACCGAGCTAATAGAGTTTGTGTAAAACAACCCATTCACTCATTCTTTAAATGTCTGTAAGTGCCAGGCCCTGTGCTGGGAACACAGTGATCAATGCCCCACAGTCCCACCTTCAAGTCTGCTGGGAATGCAGATGAGCAGACTGACAATTACCGTGGCGGGTGGTCAGTGCCATACTGGTGATAACAGAAGCTTCTAAAGAAGCCACATCATTCAGCTCGGGGGGTAAGAAAAGGCTTCGGGAAAATAAGACTAAGATCTTGTCATGAAGCCTAGGTAAGGGTTATTCAAGTGAAGAAGAGGAAAAGAGAGTACAAGAAAGAGAGCATGTCCTTTTTTAAAGAAGATTTATTTATTTATTTTTAGACAGAGGGGAAGGGAGGGAGAAAGAGAGAGAGAGAAACATCAATGTGTGGTTGCCTCTCACAAGCCCCAAACTGGGGACCTGACCCCACTACCCAGGCATGTGCCCTGAGTGGGAATTGAACCAGCAACCCTTTGGTTCACAGACTGGCACTCAATTCACTGAGCCACACCAGCCAGGGCAGGAGAGTATGTCTCCTGCTCTCCTGATTGAAGAATTGCAAGAAGTGTAGCATCACCAAAGCATAGGGTTTCTGGGGGACACACAGCGTGGTGTGGTGGAAGGAGGCCCTGGAGCTGTCTTGTCCCACATGGTAGTGAGTAACCACATAAATTTAATTTCAAAATAATTCAAAGTAAATAAAATTAGAAATGCAGCCCCTGAATTGCCCTAGCTGTGCCTGGAGAGCTCGATAGCACTTGTGGCTACTGTGTTGGACAGTGCAGTTAGGAAATAGTTCCATCATCAGAGGAAGTCCTGTTAGATAGTGCTTCTCTGCTGGCTGATGGGCAGGGGCCATTTAGTGAACTTTGAATGACATGTGGAGGTGTGTGGGCCTTATTCTGAGGACAATGAGATGCCACTGAACTATGTTACACAGGGGAGTAGAATGATCAAATTCATATTAGAAAAGTCACTCTACAGAGCACAAGAGGGATGAGAGAGGAAAGACTGGCAGTTGGAGAGACCAATGTAGAGGGAAAGATGATTGGGCCTAGAATAGGTAACATTGTAGGGAAGTGTATAGAATCAAAAAAATATTCAGAAAGGGAATCAACAGGACTTATGGTTTAGATGTGGAGGGTGAGGACAGCAGAAGTTAAGGTTGATCTCTGGCTCGGGTAGCTAGTGATTGATGGTACCATTAACCTAGACAGGGAACAAGGGAGAAGAAGGAAGACTGTGTTTCACCATGTATAATGTTCACCCATGTTTTGTGCACATTTTACGCAGGATTACTATACTCATGATATGTAATCATGATACCCATGTATAATGTGCATCCTTATTTTTCTCTAAAAAATTTAGGCCAAAAGTGCACATTATACATGGCAAAATACAGTACGTATGGGGAGGAAAGACAATAAACTCAACTTTGCTCTTCAACCTGAAGTGAGCAATGAAGTATCCAACTTAGCTTGCAGAAGGCATTTGGATAGTCGAATCTGAAGCTCAGGGACCAGTTGGGACTGGAGATTAAAGATTTTGAAGCCACCGCCATCTAAATGACATTTGCAGCATGGGAGGAGGTAAGACCCCCATGGGAAAATGTGGAATGAGATGCTAAGAAAGCCAAGGACAGAACACTGACAGTGATGAGATCAGCCTAGGAAGAGAGCCCCAGAGAGGCAGACAGTGAGGGAGAAAGAGAACCATGAGATTATAGTGAATCTAGGAGAGGAGGCTATTTTAGGAAAAAGAGGAGTAGTCATCATGTCAAATGTTGCAGAGAGGACAATCAAGTAAGTGTTGAATGGTGTCAATAGGTTTTTTAAAAGGCAGGTCATTGGTGACCTTGGTGAATGACCTTTTGGGAGAATGATGGGGGCAGAAGGTGGATTGTAGTGTATTGAAGAGTGAATGGGAGTTGAAGAAGCAACAGCAAATACAAATGACTCTTGAAAAAAAACTTGATGGCGAAAGGCTTTAGAGATGGCTGGTCTGTTCCGTCACCACTGTGCTATTTTTAAATGTCTACCTCCTATTAGAAATATTTGTAACCTCTCTTATGCTCTGTACTACTCCAAGCATATTGGAAGTACAGATGGGGCCTTCTACAATACATCTTCACATCTTCTTAGTTTCTAGTGTAGGTCTTGCATATAGAAGAAAGAAGGCACTCTGTTGATATGTTTAATTACTTTCCAGCTTTCAAATTTAAGGCTCTTACTGGACTTAAATATATAAAAAGGGTGTATCCTTTTCATCTGTTTTCCTCCTAGGCAACTTTCTCTGAATGAAAAGGTCTCAATTCCAGGTGGGGAAAAAGGTAATGACAAGCCCATAATTTAATAGAATTTCATGTTTTCAGGAAATTTTGTGAATTAGTGGGAAGGAAATTCCACCCCCTGCCAAACCCAGAAGAAATAGAACAAGAATGAATATGTTTTAATAAAAAATTTTATTATGATCATTTATACCAGTTCCTTGATATGCATATAAATGTAAACTTTTATTGTTGGCATTATTTCACATATGACTTATCCAAATTCAGAGTTAATAATGTTGTGTGAGTATACAGGTAGTGAGAAAGTTTTATTATATTCACAGAATATACATACATGTGCATTCAAAATGTGTTTCTCCTTAAGCCAGTGGTATAGACACTGCCCCATTGACTCTGCTTCTGCTTCGCAGGTGCACACTGGAATCTGTGAGGTCATCCACATGCTCCTCACTCTTCTTTTCCTTCAGGCTGTTGATGAATTTCAGGGTAATTTCATCCCACTCCTCTGGCAATAGCATCAGCAGAAACCCAATGCAGATGATGATGGTAGCAGCCAGGCGCACCACATTGAATATCACCTCCTGCTTCAGGAGATCCACAGCTAAGTAAGAAATAGCATGTCAGTCACCATCTATGACTATTTCTAAGCTTTTCTAAAAACAAATGACCCAAGTCAGTGCTACTTCTAGAGATTTTCAAAGGTCTCACTTGTTCTTTCAAGGTCACCTTTCCTTTTTCTATACCATTGTCCGTGGTGTTCCTTTTATCTGCATTTCATTCCTTATCTCTAAATCAGACTTACCCCTTAAGGCCCCTGTGATCTGACTTAATTACTTCTTAGGACTTTTCCTCTCCATCCCTTCAGAGCCAAGCCAGTTAATGTTTAGGTCATTGCACATGCTATTCTTTTAAAAATTTTTGATTGAGGTAAAAATCATATAACATAAAATTAACCATTTTAAAGTGAACTTAGTGGCCTTTAGCATAGTCATCATGTTGAATAATTATCACCTCTCTCTGCTTCCAAAACATCTCCATCACTTTAAAATAAAACTTCTCATCCATTAAGGAGCCACCAACCCCTACCTCCTACCCTCTGGCAACCACCAATCTACTTCTTGTTTCTATAGATTTACCTATTCTGGATGTTTCATATAAATGAAGTCACGCTATATGTGAGCTTTTGTGTCTGGCTTCTATCACTTAGCAAGATGTTTTTGAAATTCGTCTAAGTTGTAGTATGTATTCATACTTTTTCCCCTTTCGTGACTGAATACTATTCCATTTTATGGATCAAAATTTGCTTATCCATTCATATGTTGATGGATATTCACGTGTTTCCACGTTGGCCATTGTGAAGAGCACCGCTACTTACATTCATGTACAATTACATTTATGTTTTCAGTTTGGGGGGTATGCACCTAATAGTGGAATTGTCGGTCACACACATGCTGTTCTTTTTTCATGGAATGCCCTTCCCTCCTCATACCCACTTCATCCAGCTAAACCCTCCACTAGATCTCTCCATTTAGGCTTCTTGCAGGGAGACTTCTTGGTTGCCCCTCCTGTGAGCTATCAGAGCATTTGGTACATACCTCTATCAAAGCAATTCTCTTTTGTCTCCCTCTTGATAATACATAGTCCTGAAAGCAGGGACTGTGCCTTGCCCAGGGTCTCCCACCAGGGTTATCACAGCTCCAGGCATACACTAAGTGCTCAGAGACTACTTATTGAATAAATGACTCCATGGATGAATGAATAAACTTCCTTGACAACACCATTTCCTCTGAATATCTTATAGTCTTTGGAGTCTGTCACGCAATTTGGCATTTGATAATAAATTACTTTGTAGAGGTCTAAGTAATTTAATGCGTGGTGGTCTCATTTGCAGGCGTAACCTTCTTAAGGGAACAATAATATCATATTCCCCTGTCTCTTCTACAGTCCTGATCCCATAGTAAGTGTTTGGCAAACACTTTCTGATAGTCCTGAGGCAAAGAAAGATGGAATGGAATCACGACATTTTAAAGTTAGAAGGACTGTGCGGCCATCCAGATAACCCACTTCCCTTACTTGTTCCACCAACAGGTTTTATTAGAAAGATTATCCTGGGAAAACAACTTCTCCTCTTGTCGCTAAAGTGAATCAAATTGCTTTTTTCCTATCTCTATTCCAGAGAGCCATCTGCTGTGCCCCCGGGAGAAGCTTCTGCAGCTCCACAGGGTTGGTCTGATGGGGAGCCGACGCCCTGCACCTCTCCTACACTTTCATTAGTGACGTTTACTTGAGAGTCCTATGCTGGGATGCCTTTTGTTTCCATAGGATTTCCTCTAAAAATACCACAAAATTAGGTTGTCAGGGAGATTACATGAAACCCAAATGATACATTCGGTATTTAATTCTAAAAGCACAGCCAAAAACAGTGTTTATGGCTGCAAATTTTAAATCTGTTGCACAATTATTCTGTTGATGCCACCTTCACGATATTTAAAAACATCTTTCCAGGCAGGCAAGGGACATAATTCACAATTGCTCAAATAAACAACCGAGTGTTCAAAACAAACACAAGCAGGAGACTTACTGTGCACATGTCAAATCGTACCAGTACCTGCATTTCCAGGAACACTGAGCAGGGTCCCAATGGAGATTAGGATTGGGTATGTCAGCACCACGCCGACATTCACCAGGATATTGAAGACTGTAAAGTAAAGGAGGATATTGATGATATTGGCAGATAAAGGGGAATTGATATGCTGGGTGCTTTCCTTCTTAACATAAAATAATCAATGTCTGTGCTAAACATGTCTCTTAAACTGTCGGCACTTTTGGTCAGTTAATTCTCTAATTTTGGAGATGGATGTATGGGTATCTCACCTGAAGTAGGCTTCTTGATTTTCTCCTCTGCCACTCTGACTGCCTGACTTCCTCCCTGCTGGCTGACAAAGGGTATATGGAGCAAACACAAAGAGGTGGAACCATCAGTTTGCTATGCTGGGATACTACACCCAGTGGGGTGTAGAGACCGTGCTGTTGGTGGGGAACCAGTGTCCAGCTGGCGTGGGCAGCACCCACCCTAGCAGGCTTGCTCAGAGGCATGTATTAGACATATCTGGGGATGCATGTTAGAGGAGGGCTACTTTGCAACAACTGGAGACCATGTGTACACAGATGGGGCTGCAGCCAGTGAAAATTTGGCTATGATTGTCCCCAGTTAGATTGGTTTGGGTCAGGAAATTGTCCAGGCGATTTTCATTAGGAAACATTACTACTGATTTCTATTTAACTTAGCACAGGTTATGACAGGTCATAACCACATATTTTTGGTCTTCAAATGTAGAATTCAAAGACCAACAATTAGTTGAAGTGTTTCCTGTCTTACTTAAGACCTCCCCTTAGGGCCTGGGCCAGAGTGTAAAAAGATGACTCAGTGCCTCTGGGGGAAAAAAATAAGAGCATATTTTTCTTCTAAGAATTGCTGTGCTGCTTCAGATTGTGTTTCCAATTATGTTACCTTGATAAAAAAAGTCAAGTGAGGGTTGGCAGATGTCTTGTAGGTCAAGTCTTATGGGTAAATGTGGAGTGGGCAGAGGGGGCTGTCTTAGGCGGTGTGAGGAAAGAGAAGCAGTATGAAAAGGATTTGATTCTGAGAAAAGAGACACTGGTCACTGGGTGGGGGTGTTTGCTGGGCCAGAGAAGAGCAGGCTTCTTAATTTTCAGGTGCCTTTCATATCAAGTTACAGCAGGGGCACAGTCCGAAAAGCGGGAGGCCCCTGGTGAGGCAGGCAGCCTCAGAGTTACAGGGAGTAAAATATTAAAAAGGGAGAAAAATATTAAAGAGTCCAGGTGACTTTTTCTTGGTCATCAACCAGGCACAGCCAGTATACTTGGGTGAGCCACGAAGCCCAGTTCTGCTTCGTTGCCTTGCTTAGTGAGTGCTGCTATCTCAAATTCATTCTCTGTACACAGCTAGGGCAGGCTGTTTAAAATGCAGATCTGAGCCCGTTGCCTCCCTGCTGAGAGATTAGTAAGTGGCTTTCATATGATCTCACTTATATGTGGAATATAATGAACAAAATAAACTGACAAACAAAATAGAAACAGGCATGGATACATGGAACAGATTGACAGCTGTCAGAGATGAAAGAAAGTGAAGAGATTAACCAAAAAACATATGCATGACACATAGATAAAGACAACGGTGTGGAGAAAGCGAGAGAGAAATGGGTGTGGGGGGGTAGGTGGAGGGGGACAAAGCAGCAGGGTGGGGGGTGGAACAGGGACAGAAGGAGACTTTGCTTGGAGTGATCGGTGCCTGATGCAGTGTGCAGATGACGTTTTATTGAGTTGTACACTTGAAACCTGTATGGTTTTGTGAACCAATGTCACCCCCATAATTCAATTAAAAAGTAAGTGGATTTTAAATTCAACCCTGTGACCCAGCTGGTGTGGCTCAGTAGATTGAGTGCTGGCCTTCGAACCAAAGGGTTGAGCCAAAGGGTCACCATTCGATTCTCAGTATATGGCACATGCCTGGGTTGGGGGCCAGGTCCCCAGTAGGGGGCGTTGGAGAGGCAACCACATATTGATGTTTCTCTCCCTCCCTCCCGTCCCCTCTCTAAAAGTAAATAAGTAAAACCTTTAAGAATAAATAAGTAAATTCAACCCCATCAGTGTGGCTTTTCAGGTCCTTCACGACTGGCTGCCCCCCCCCGAATGTCATCTTCTTCTTCCTCCCCGCTACTCCTGCACTCAGTGCTCCAGCCACTTTGAATCACTTTGAGTTCCTTGAGTAAGAGTGTCCCTCTCTCCCTCGGCCTGACACCCCATGGCACACCTGGAACCCAATACCATCATGCAGTATAGCACGAAGAATGGACGAGGCTGCTTGCAGCCCCAGGGTGATCAGAGTGGCCTGAGCCTCCAGCGTGCACTTTAATCCCTGGGAGGCGCACCAGTTGGAGAACTCTGATCTAATCAAGCAACAGCCTGCAAAAAACCTTCCAAATTCAGTAACATGAACCAACCTTAGGTAAGTTTGGAAAATAGAGAACAGAGGTACCCAAAGAAATAATCTGACATGAAAATTTAACTATACAAGGAAACTTAAGTGATGTAGGGAATGGAAAGCAAAACCTGGGGTCACTTACCCAGCCACAGCCCTGCCATCCCACAGAGACAGCCCCAGGGCAGAGCTGCAAAGGAGGACCAGTGCTCCACCTTGGTGAAATACAGGATGACCGGGACGATGGAGATGAAGATTAAGTTGAAGAAACCCACCGTGGAGACAAAGTGTGCCGCTTCACCAAAGTTGGCACTTCCGAGAAACATCTTAAACAAAACCTGGAATGGGAAGAAACTCTTGAGCCACAGAGTGGGAGCCTTTGCCACATCAGAAACGTGAGATCTATTCACCTACCCAGGGAGCTAACTGGTCCAGCGTTTATCTTCCATATCTTCTTACCTGACACCTCCATGACATCCAATGTGGTGTTGAGATAAGGAGCTAAAATGCCCTGTAGCCTTCCTGTGGAACAGCAAGTGCCATAAAACAAATTCCTTATGGTGGTGGAAACCATGGGGACGCTGCACACTGTGCTGAGCACCGTGACCAGTGTAGTGGTATAGGGTGAATCATGAATAAAAGCAGGGAAACCCAGGAAAATCTTCTAGATTGAGATGCTGTCAATTTTTCCCTTCAAGCGTGGGATTCATTTCACTCTTGTTTTGACAGAGACTGAAAACCGTATTGGACAGGCAGACCCTGTCATTATGTGTTGAGATAAATAACAATGATGCCTTGGATTTATAAGTACTTTTCTCTCAGAGCTTAAAATATTTTCACAAATACTGTTTATTCTTCAGATTAAAAAAATCTTTTTCTCTGGATTGTAAATCTGTGGATGGAGAATGATGGCAAGAATGCATGAAGGGCTAACCCAGTGTTGCACATCAGACTGGGGAGGAGCCAGGACTCTAGTCCGTACATCTTGGTTTTTTTTAAGCCCTTTGCTTCCTGCATGAGTCCTCAAACAATGGAGAATGAAGCAGCTCTTCTCTGTGGTGCTCATACAATTTTGTGCATGTCAGCAAATATTACCATTCCCGTAATGGATCCACCTGTAACATGGTCAGGAGAATCCTGTCTATTAGATGGCCATCCTGGTCACACAGCAATGCCAGACACTGCTTTTCATTTCCATCCGACTTATTATTATTTGTTCTTTTGAGAGACTTAATCAAGAGACCTTGATCACATGCTAGTTTCTGGTCACATCAGACATCTCAGTGGAGTCTCAGCTGGGGGCAGGTTAGACACTGATGGCGACTGAGTGAACACGCGTCAAGCTTGTCACACAGAATCAGTGGGCCAGGAAATGTCAGGATGGAAATAGACTCAGTGTCCTCTGAGCCGCAGTGCTGGCAAAGAACCAGAACAGGCATCCAAGAGAGAGGCAAAGGGCATTTTCTGCCTTTCAGAGAGAATTTTCTCATTCAAACACTAAGAGAGATGAAAGTGGAATAGTCCTTTAGCTACATCCAGAAAGTTGGCTCTGAAATGTGGAGCTTTAGGGCATAACCTTTTAGATCTGCTCTCTTAGTCCCACTTCTGAAGTTAAGAGCAATGATTGAATAGAATTTTCATTGATGACAGCAATTCCAGGAGAGAAAGAATGGTGAGTACACAGTGCAGGCCAGGAGTATCCTTCAGAGAAGAGAGACTCTTCATTTTGCTAATAACATGAACTTCTGTGGCACAGAGTCAATATGTAGCAAAAGGTAACCTCTCAAACGACAGCTTGTTTATTATTTTTAACACCTCAATTGGAGTTAAGATAATAACCATAGGTAGCTCAATTAAAGAAACATAAAGAGGGGAGAGGTCTTTCTCAGCCTCTGCTACAACTGATTGATGATGCGGGAGGGGTGGAGCCATGGAGCAAGGGCTTTGGACTTGGCCAGTCCAAGTTTTAATCTTGGCTCTATCACTTCCTGGTTGTGTGACCTTGGGCAAGGTACTTAATGTTTCAAAGCCTCAGTGTCCTCCTCTGTCATTCAAACAATATTAACACACCACATGCAAAAAATATTTAAAAAATTTGATGCCTCCATATTTGAAAGCAAACAATTGAACACTTCATGGAAATTGCTAAATGCTTCCTCAAACTCAGTTCCCTCTTTGAAATCGGGGATAAGCACCTGTGTCTCATGAGGGTGCAATCACAATTTTCTGGCAGGTGCCCAGCATGTAGCAAGCACTCAGTAAATGGTACTCATTAAACCATCTTTATTTTTTTCTAGCCGAGATTTTATCTGCCCTTCCTTTATTATTTAAGTATAAGCTACAAACGACCATTGACTACATAAGAAAGCACACAACAATCACAGTGTCTTCATGTCATCACTTGCCATATCCACATTCATTTGTTTTCTTCAACTAATCCAAATAGTGACATTACAAAAAGATAAAAATAAAAAAAAAACTTAAGGCCTTGGCCAGGTAGCTCAGTTGGTTAGAGTGTTGTCCTAATATACCAGGGTTGCAGGTTCAATCCCCAGTCAGGGCATATATAAGAATCAACCAGTGAATAAATAAATAAGTGGAACAACAACAAAAAAAAAAAGAAAGAAAGTGCACAACATACCTTATATAACGCGGATGTAGAGGCTGAGCCCACTGCAAATGCCACTCCTACGATCGAGTCCGCATGGAAATTATCTGCATAAGCCATCATGACAATGCCTGTAATTGCCATTATTGTGGCAACTATCTGTCAAATAGAATGCAAAGAAATAAGAAAACAAACAAACAAACAACAAAAAAACAAACCCTGATGACTCCACATCCCTGAGCAAGCAATTGAAGACTTCATGAAAGCTGCTAAATGCTTCCTCAAACCCAATTACCTCTGTACACTACTGTTCAATTGTAGAAGGGTTTGTATTAACAAGGAATCAGTATACTCATGAGACATCCAGATGGAAACTATAAAAGCTGCTCATGTTCAAATCAAGGACTAATGATTCTAGTTTAATTTTTTTACTTCATTGTCGTAGAGATTTATACCTATATTGGTGAACTACAGTCAGTAGGAAGTCAGTTCTAAGCCTTTTCATCTATACTGTATTCTTTTTCTTCAAACATTTAGCATACATTTTAATCAGCTCCTTGGATTAATGAATGTTGGTGAAGACCTCCACATAACCAGAACTTGATTAGGGGGACTTTTTATTGACGCAGCTAAGAGGCAAAATTTAGGGCAAGGGGAAAAAAGAAAGAAAGTGGGTAATCTCACAATAATTTATAAGGCACAATTAATTTTATTTTCACTGCCACTTGGAATGTCAAATGGAGGCCAGTTCTTCCTTTTGTTTTTGTGTAAGTTAAGCCACAGAAAGATAGTTTTATTTCATTGTTCTAGAACATGAATCGCATAAAGTGAAATATTCATGATATGATTGCAATCATATTGGTCGACTGTAAGTTGATATTATACTTGGTGTATTTAAAACAAGAGTTGACCCCTTTGTGAAATGCTGATTTGCATCTGTTTCTTTAATTGTCTTCAACTGGAGCAATTCAGACATTTCAAAGTTGCCTCACTGACTTTAAAACCAAGATGCAACTTTGTGAGAAATTTAAACATATGTGGCAATTAATTTTGTTAAGCTTCAGTTCTGAGTATTCCCAAGTAAATCAATTCCTCTGTTGAGCTACAAAAGCTACATCAAAAGCTACAGATAGCTTTTTCACATGGATTTTTTTTTGCCCCTCTGAACATTTTTAGTGAATTATTTATTACAACAAAATGTAGATCTTTAACAAGTAACTGTACACAGTATATGATAATAATGACAGGTAATGCAGATGCTGCTAAAGCAATTCTTTTGTTAATAACCACCAAAAGCAAGTGCACAGTTGGTTTCAGAGCCAGCTCCATACTAAAGCGTCCTTTATGGAAAACAGCAGGAGAACTTGAGAACAGACACTGACATGTCAGCAGTGAAAAACTGTCTTCATAAAGTGTGATCCGGGAGGCTGCTTGATGGGAGGCGTTTCTCTTGCTGAGTGAATATCATATTCTCCGAAGCTGCCAGGCATGTGTTCTAGTTAGACTGTGCCTCAGACCGCAGGGAATAAAATTTAATATACACACCATGAGGTGTCAAGGAAATTTTCCAAACAAGAAGTAATAGATTCATAAATAAACATGGCGAGGGGGTTATCTAGACCTGGAAATTCTGTGAGGGCTATCATTTTCTTTGATTTGTGGATTTATAGTTCAGCCAGGGATTTGCAGCAATTCTTTGGGCAGTCTGATTTCAGACAATGAAAAGGAACATAAGACCTTCACATTTTCTGATTTGTTTTTGTGTTTAAGTAATGTTCATGGGTTAAAGTATTCAGGTGCATGCATAGATCTCCCTCATAAGACTGAACTTGTAGGGTAATAAATTTGAATTAATATTTGTGGGTTGTTTTTCTGGGGGGGCCAAGCACTAGTTGTATTTTCTTAGTCAGATAAACACAACAGGGTTAAAAAGAACACAATGTTAATCCTAATGATTTTTAACATAATGTGCTGTTTCATATTTTAAATTATTATAAGTTTCTATACTATATAATGCTAGGTCTAGGGAATTATGAAAACAAACAGCCCATACAAACAAACAAACAAACAAAAAAGCAAAAAACAAAATCACTGTCTAGAAAGGAGTGAATATTTAAAACTATTATCCCCAGGATCTGACCCTAGTTGGGAACTATTCTTTTCCTGAGTCACCCATTAGTAAAAATGTATATGCATAATATTACTATTATAAATTTTCTCAAGATAGGAATTAGACACGGACAAAGATTACATAATTTTATAACAATTTCAAGTTAGAACCATAATGGGCCTCTTTAAATCTCCATTACATTTTATATTCAAGTGCTTGTGAAAATATTGGCCTGGACGATGTAAATTGACATATCAATTACAGCAGTGTCTCTTTCGATTGCCTTCATGGAGAGAAGCATTTTTCACTTCAGGGGGTCAGACAACACTGTTAGTTAAGTTCTAAAAGCATGAAAATCTGAATATTTGAGATGTTAGAAAAAAATTCTCTATGGTATGAGCAGTAGTTTATAGGTTAAGAATTTAGGTTTATATAGGTTTCCTGGGGAGAAAGACAAGTTAAATTATTTTCCATTTTTATTTAAATTTCACAACTCTCTGATAGAATAAGTTCTCCTTTGCCAAGTTTTAAGAAATTTTCAATATGCTTCTTATCCACACCATTGGAACTAAGGGAAGGGATCTCGGCTAATCTAGGAAATGCAGGAAAATGTTGCGTGGAAGTCCCCTGTGGAGCGGTCCTTTGGATCGTCCCAGGGTGGTGCGGCTTGGCTCCATCGGTTCATCACAGAGTAAATACTCTTCAGATTTCCCGAGAACAAACAACGCAAGCACAGATCTGAGTCAAGTGCATTTTCAGAATTCACCAGTCACTAAGGAAGGATCAATAGTTTGTTCTTAACAGAAAAACATAGAACAATTCCTCTTGGGTTCAGGACACTGGAAATGCACCTGCAGGAGCAGTGGCTTAACTGTTGTGTCAAAGTGCTCATACATGCACGCCCACACGGCGAAACCACAGAAATGCTTCCGAGCCCTTCAGTGTGCACAGCACCAGCTGCTGCGCTGAAAACGCGCCATCTCCTGGTGCCACTTGCCGGGCTTCAGAGAAACTCGGCCCTCCTCACAGCCTATTCCAGGTCCAGCCCCTTCACCAACCAGAGGCGTCTAAATAAGATGGAAACCCCACCACGGCCACCACTCGAGTCTGTTTGGCATGAGAGGGTTAGTGACCACAGTGGCCGCAGAACTGACGACACCTCACTGTGAGCTGTCTGACCCTCTTGGTCCTCTCCCATCATGGTGTGACCCCATTATCCCAGCATGCCACCTGAGCAACATCACCCCCAAGACAGCTACCTTCCTCTTCAGGCTCAGCCCCCTCTGGGAGCCTCCACAGCAACTTTCTGGGCCAATTGGAGGGACCCTGAGGCTGTTCGAGCCTGTTCCTGAAGCCCAAAGGCCAAAAAGGCCAGTTTTTTTCATATGCTCAAGGAAATTTTAAAAATGATGAAAATTTTCAGTTAATAATATAAAAAATAAGGGAAGGACAAGATCTGAAAGAAAAAGTTTTAACTTCCTAGTCTGACATTTACTTTTCATTGGAGTGAAATAGATACAGTGATGTAGTTTAAAAACAAAAACAAAAACAAAAAAAACAAACAGCCAGCGACCTGTTTTCTTTGAAGAAAACCTTTTTTTTTTTTTTTTTTTTTTTTTAATTAAGGTGGTTTCTCTGCTTGTCATGAATTTAAAAACTCTAGCACCACAAGATATTGGAGGTGGGAAAACACCCATTTTCAAAGCTGCAAGAACTGGATTCTCACCAACATCTTTGCAATTAAAAAAAACCCTGATCTTTTAAAGAAGTTTTCTAATTTCCATGGAATAAGCTGCAAGCAACTACTCATGAAAGAGTTTGCTAATGCTGAAGTTTACCGGAAAATTGGTTGAAATGATTTCGTAACAGAAAACTAAATGGACAACAGATTTCCTTGTCATCTATACGTCAATCAATAGTCCAAAGAAACAAACTACTAAGAAGTTATTTATAACACAGAATTACTTTTTATGTGAACATTGATGATTATGGCCAACCAGTACTCTGGGTAAACCCATATTTACTGATATTATAACTGAGGCATCCTTTATTCTGTCAATGGTGTTATTTTGACATAAAAAAATAGAAGCAGGGGAAGCCATATATTTATTTCATCTTAAATGTGATCATTCTTGGGGTCAAGCAAATGGACCTATAATCCAAAAATGATTTGTTTCTAAACTACTGCAGCCTTAGAATCAGTCAGAAATATGCATTTTAATCCGATGACTACTTTAACTACTTAAAAAAGGGAGGTCCACGGGAGGCGGCACTCACAGGCCATGCTTTAGATTACGCATGGGTGGAGCCAATAAAAACCGCATTTGTGTTGTGGGTATTCTGTGTGCCCACCTCTGTTTCTCAAATGGCCTAATTACACATGTCCTCAATATGTCTCAGGAGGACAAGAATTGCTGACTGTCAAAAGGCAAAATGCTGAATACGTTCGGGTGCTCCTCATACTCCATGGGCTGATTATTGGCCTTGTTAAAATTATACCTTGACATTCTTCTGAAACATGGCATGAAATCATTCCTAATGTTCCACAGTGAGAAGTGAAGCCTTTCCTGTCAGTTAAAAAGAAGAGTATCTGACCTCTACCAGCGTGCCTGACAGTTATGCTTACCATTTTGCCATCAAAGATGACTTACTTTACGTATATACTTATAACAATTACTTATTGGCTACTTAACATTTTTCCTCCAGATGCTGTAGTAGTTTCCTGAGGCTACTGTAACAAATTACCACAAACTTTGTGACTAAAAACAACAGAAATGTATACCCTCACAGTTCTGGAGACCAGAAATGTAAACCCAGCAGAGCCACGCTCCCCATGGCGGTGCTAGGGGAGAACACGTTCCTCGCCTTTCCAGCTGCTGGTGGAAGCCCAGTTTTCCTGGGCTTGTAGCCACATCACTCCACTTTCTGCCTGCGGTCTCATTGCCTCCTCCTCTTCTGTGTGTCTCTTCTGTGTGTGTCTCTTTTAAGGATACTGATTGTTGGATTTAGGGGCCACTCAGATAATCTAGAATGATCCCCTCTTTCCAAGATCCTTAAATTAATTATGTCTGCAAAGACCATTTTTTCAAATAAGGTCATAGTCACACATTCTTGGCATTAGGACATGGATACTTATTGGGGGTCAGCATTCAACCCACTACAGATACCAGTTTTAAAATGGCAACAGTTTGTAGCCTCTGGGCAGATTTCCTAACCCTATGATTTAAATATATTGCATAGTTGAGGGTTTTTTTTTTCCTTAAAAGACCTCAAATAAACACTGAACGTCTTTTGATAGGGCCTCTTGCATCAGTAAGTCCTGTAGTTAGATGCAGTCATTCACTCCAATGCAGTTGATTTTCTCACTGGTCAATCTAACAGTCAATGTATTGATTTCCTTTTGGTAATCGGATGCCACTGAGAGGGCAGAAAAGCCTTAAATCTCCTCTGTTTCCCCCACTTCTGACAAGGCCCCCCAAACTCTCATGGATCAACCATGGTGGAGGTAGATAGAAAAAGTATGACCTCATAAACATGAGTTCACGTACGATATCCTCAAGCATCTGCTGAGCCCCTACTTTGTCCCCTGAAGTATTCTGATAGAGATAGAGGCAGAGCTGGATCCATGGGCAGATGCCTAGGGCCCCATGATTAGAAGGGCCCCATTCTTGGTTTAATGTTCTGCTGGTGCCATCTTGACATTATTAATAATTTTTTTCATTTCAAGCTTTTAATTAAAGCTGTATATAAGATTACATCATTCCTGCATCTTTTCAATTGTTTCTTCTTTGTATTTGCCCCTTTCCTTTCCTAGTTGGAGAGATTTGGCTTTACGTTCAGGAATCTCTTTGCAGTCTTTGTCCGCTTTAGTCTCGTGATGGCCACCTTGCTGGGGTGGATGCCCACATGAACAGTTGTGCCATTAGCTTTCTCCTGCTGCACGCGTTCGGTGTAGATGACGTATTTCTTCCTGTAAGCCTGGACTACTTTGCCAGTTTGCTGCCCTTTGTAATGTCCTCGCACAACCTGAACTTCCTCATTCTTTCGGATGGGCATGGATCGAACGTTGTACTTCTGTCTCAGCTCTTTGGAAAGAGGAGAAGACATAATTTTCCTGCCAACATGGGAAGGTGCATTGAAATACCTTTTACAGTTCTTGCTCCAGGCAGAAGTCACAAAGTGATTGAACTTCATTTTGACCACTGGCGCTTCAGCTTCGGCCACAAAAGGGCTATTAATAATTTTTTAATGGGGGCCCTGTGCTTTTGTTTTGTGCTGGACCCCACAAAGCATGTAGCTCATCCTGAGTGGAGCAGTGAGAAATATAGGGAAGTTCTTGATCTCAAGGACTTGTCAGGGTACCTGATGGTGACCAGCCAGCACCACATAAAACGAAGCTAAGCCCTTTGGGTGTCAAATCTAAGACAAGCTAGTGGAGAGTGTGGCTGTATTCTAATGACATCATGGACCGAGTCAGTTTCTCATCTGGTCTTCTGCCGTAGCTTTCTACTCCTTGTTCACGTCAGTCTTCAGTCCTGAATTTCTGAGCAGCATCTCCCAGCACTCAACCGGAATTTGCTAATTCGCAGTTTTTTTGAAAAGCTTTCAGGGTTATGATTACCATAAACTTTTGAATACAGACATTAACTTTAGCATTTAGGGTGGAGAGGGCACTGGAATCATTGCAACAAGAGCAGCATTTGGATGGCCATCTTGGACATCTCTCTCAGAGGACAATAATTATGGGATATTTATCTTCTGGGAAAAGGCTATTCATTTAGACCTCCTTCTAAAGAACTACTTCCCCAATGTTGTCATCAGGGTGGCATGCCAGATTGCATAAATGAGATCTGACTCTTTAAATTTGCATGACTTTCAGTCTAACATAGACTAAACATACAAAAAAATTTAAAAAATCCATGTTACATCTGAAAGGAATAAACTCAGAACTGAAGTGGTTGGTTCAAGTTTAATGCAGTTCAATTCATTTTTACCCCACAGTACAAGTTGTTGCTTTTGGTTCCATTTCTAGATTAGTCACATGGATATACAGACACTTTTAACAGCATTGTGACATGACCAGGGACTTTAATTACTGTTTGGTTATCTTGCCTACTTACACCAATATTAAGTCCGTCTCTGGGTAGGAGGGAATAAGAGGGAATTGTTCCAACATATGTTGATTGAAAATTAAAAAGTATAACCTGTGGCTAATTTTCTCAGACCCTTCTTCCCTGAGGACAGAAGGAGCCAATCCCACCATTAATTCTAAAAAAAAAAAAAATCTTATTTTCCCTGGTTTACTGCCTCCTGTTGAAATCAGCTGACTGCCCGGTGGAAATCTCTTTATCCTTTCATGATTTGCAATGTCATGGGCATCCTAATCCACCTTCAAATGCCACTTTGTACTCAGAACCTATAGGAAAGTTTTATGGACACTCCGTGAAACAGGGCAGCTCTCCTGATGCCAAGGATTTACGATTAAGGGCGGCCTCACACAGTGAATCAAGTGTGCCATTACCCTCACTCCCATGAACCTGTCTTTCAGGACGATCCACGACAGCAAGAAGACAAAGGCTTTGTTACAACAGAACAGAGCAGAGACATCTGTGGCTGTCAGCTTCCTCAAAGCCAGTAAATACAGGTAGTTGGTCAAAGTCCATAGAATAGAAAAAGGAGCAGTTCTTTTAAGAAAGAGCTTCAACGTCAGACCGTCTTCCCCAAAAATCCGACTGCATTCCCTAGGAAAGAAAAAGAGGTTAACTGTCAGGTGCTGTTTATGACACATCTGTGTTGTCTAACTTCTGACACTCACGTCCAGGCAAGAGCACAAAACACTCAAGACTCATCAGTCGTCTGTGGAACATACTGAACCCAGTCGTGTGCCTCCAGGCCACAGAGGATTCCATGGAAAAGCGTTCACCTCTCCCCAGACACAGAGCGAGGCCTCTCCTGCCTCGATGTGCTCTCAAGATTACTGGGGCAGCCATTCTGCTGCTGCTGAACGTTCTTGGAGAAGCCCAGAGAAATACAGAAATGTGCGGCTGCTGGAATTGCTAGTTATTAAAAGAGAAAATTCTTTCCCAGTGGGTGAGTGCAGCAGGATCGAAAATGGCTGTTACTGGGCGAACAGGCTACAGACAACCCGCAGCCTCACGTATCACATAGAGACAAGTGTGGGATTCCACTCTTCCTAAGACACTCTACCTCTTTGTGATATATCTGCCCTATTGACTCATTTCTTTTTTCTTTAGCATTTTAAGGCAGGACAAAAAAAAAGGAAGTAAAAATAAAAACAAAACTCAAAATATAACTGTTATATATAAACATTTGGTCATTTTGGAGAAATTATCTGGATTCATTGTGTACAAATAGTCACCTCAGTTAAATTGTTGATGTGTTTGATTTCTGACTAAATTGGTTATTTAGCCCAAGGGGCCATTTTAATCAAAATGTTCAAGCTAGTGATACAGATAGGCAATCACGGAAGTGATAGAATAGCTGCTTATTTGACTGTAGACTGAAAACAGACTTGCCACTGAGAGAATTCAGCTTGACTTTCTTCACTCGGTTGTTCGTGAACATTCAAGCATTTATTGGGCAACTATCATGTGCCAGGCACTGAATTTTCAAGAATAATATAATTATCTTGTCCAAAGCAACAGGTTACTAATGTTTGCACCTTTCTAATGAAATACATTTACATCTTTCTAGATGGTACTAGTACCAGTTTCTCTTCCAGCATTTTCTGAAGAGAAATAATTGTGTCTTAAAGTATTGTAACCCAAAGTAATCTCTAGCAATGCTTGCCTCATATGCATGAAGCAGGAGGACCTCAAGGAGAGGGGAGTGGCAAAGCAGTGAGGCTCTAGGCACAGGGGCATGACCTCCAATATCAAGTCTCAGGGAAAATGTTGCTGAGGATGCTGGGAATTGCAAGCTAGAGATTCCAGGCAGGCTAAAAATGGAATTTGCACACATAGAAACTGTGTAGTGGTTTACTTTCATGCAGGTGACAACCAAAGAGGATTTTTCACAAAATGAAAATGTGGTTTTCCAAAAGTAAACTTCACCTTTAAAGAGACAAAACTTCCATGAAGGGTCTGAATAACCCAAAGGCAAAGCCTTTGTAAAGGAAGCAGAAATTACACGTGCTCACCCACACAGGAAAGCAGAGGGCCTCTCTCCAACCCTGTAACCACAGGCATTTTCGGGATCAGAGCCACACATGGAATGAGCAGTTCTCAGAACATCTTGGGCACACATTCATATTCTGATTTTATTTTTTAAATTTCATCGTTATTGTATTTCTCCCATTACCGTTCACTCCCCTTACACACCTCACCCCCAGCAGTCACCACACTCCATGAGAGTCTGCCAGGAAGAGATAGAGTTGAGAGTTATAGGTTGATCCTAACATCTACAACTACTAAATACCTTTTAATTTTTAAAAATATGTTTATTGATTTTAGACAGAGAACAAAGGGGGGAGAGAGAGAGAGTGAGGGGGGAGAGAGAGAGAGAGAGAGAGAGAAACGTCGATGTGAGAAATACTATTTTGTTGCCTCCTATATGTGCTCAGATTGGGGATTGAACCTGCAACCTAGATATGTGCCCTGACTGAGAATCAAACCCCCAGCCTTTTGGTGTACAGGACGATACTCTAACCAACTGAGCTACACTGGCCAGGGCTAAATGCCTTTTAAATATACATTCATGGAGAACCACGACAAACCCATTTCTGATTCATTTCTTTTCTTATCATTGGCCCTAGCAAGTAATGGTTCTTCCTTCCTAGAGCCCACCATCATGCCAGTTGAGTGCTCTCGAGCGAAGACTTCGTGTGCATGCAAGCAAGTGTTCTGACCCCATGGGGAAGGCCAGTGGAGGCACGTGGACAGGGAGAGCCGGCACACAAAGCACTGTTGAGGAAGGGCCCCCCACCCCCCCTCAGAAAGACTTTTTTTCACCTGGCTCATCATCCCCTTCTGCCAGATATTGGCTACCTTATCATTCCCCTCTCTCTTCTCTTCTCACTGCCAACCTTCTCTCCATTTGTCGCTGCTGTTTCAGGAATTTAAAATGCTCTCCATTCAAACACCAGGTTGCCTGTGTAGAACCTTAGGCTATTTAAGCATCAAAGTGATAAGAAATGCAAATATTCAAAAAAAAGAATAAATTTTAATGGAGAAACAAATAACAGTGGGTCTCTCTTTCGCATGATGGGAGGCAGAATTTCTAAGCAAGCATCATTGACAGATGGAAAAACCTGGAAGGAAGCTTAGAAGTTGGGGGACATTGATAATTTAATTACAATCATCACCGTTACAGCAGCTACTAGTTATTGAATCTTTTCTAGATGTCAGGTGATACCTTAAACACATTTTATCAGTGCCTGACATAGACAAATGTATCTTTGGCTCTAGTTCTATGCTTTCTTCATAGTCTTTTCCTGAAGAAAACACCCCTGTTCAAAATATAGTATATATTTTTTTCTTAAATTCCAAATTTACCTGAGGTGATTGAATTCCCTTGGTAGTATATTCATGAGATGATCAAATATCAAAAATTACTTCTAAGTGCAGCATTATTACCATCTAGATTTGATCCTTTACTAAAAATTCTTTTGCTGTTAGTAATAAGAAAAACACTAGAAATGCTTTCATACCATTTAAGAGAAAAGAAGAAACTAGTCAGAAGGCTTGGCACTGTGGGACAAATTCTGTTTCTAGTGTTACACATTCGCTTTGTTTTCCCTTTCTTCTGCCCTGAGAACTTGGGGGAGTGCCTTCTTGGCAGACAGTGTTAATGTGTCTGTAGGGAAAAAAGATGGAGGATTTCAGAATTTTCTGAGTGTGCTTAGCTCTCATACGGAGGAGGCCCTGGAGAATATCCCCTTCAAAGGCAATGCTTCCTGCTTGACAATAAGAGCTCTTTGATTTGGTTTTAGAAATGATCAGCTTCCCTCTACCTCCATGAACAGGTGGAAGTGTCTTGTCAAATCACAGATTTTGCTAAATTCAGGGTTAGTCTGACATGAGAGATGTGGTGAGGATGAAGCTGTTGCCTGAACATTTCTGGGAGCAGCAGCCTGTAGTGAATGTGTTATCGTCAACGAAACTGGCTTGGCTTACTCGGAGATGTCCTGAGTTACCACTACCCATGCTGAAGTTTTGTTCTTCGTATCAGCATGTGTCTAAACCACAGGAGCATCCCAGTAGCACACACCCACCATGGGTACACGCAGGCATTTTCAAACAGGAATTTTAGCCTGATAATCACATCCTCTGCAATCATTTATTAAATGTCATTATTTGAAAATACCTTATGCCTCAAGATCCTGTCTATTTTGATGACCATCAAATGCAAAGTATTTTTAACAATCACAAACAGGTATAAGGCTTTTTCGTTTCCCCAAACCAGGACATATTTATTTTTAAGTTGCTTTTTTCCTTTAGCTGGAATTGAATTTTCATGGACACGCATGGAAAATGAGCTCACAGTGTGAGCTCATTTATCATTCCCAGGAACTTCCAAGCTAGTGATAGAAAACAGGTTGAAGATAAACTCTTTACAATTTGTTAAGTTTTTAAGAACAGTCTTATAATGCACCAATTATAATAGTCATTCATTTTTTTTCATTTGGGACAGGGACAAGACATAAAGGTTATTTGGGCTCCCGCAAGACAAATTGTCATTCGGCTGAGGAGCAATGAGCCAGGGAACTGTCCCTCTCCCACTGCCATCCACAGGGGTCCTGACTACTGTTTTTTTCTTGGTGATCAGAGTGACTGTCTTGGAAGTTATTCCTTAGCTCTGAGCTTTTCCTTTCTGAGAAGCAGTCTGTTAGCAAAGGAACTTAGATCCAAAAGCTGCTTTTCTTTCCTTGAGTGCTCTGCAGTGCTGGATGACACTGGCCCCACCAGCTTTCTGAGCTCTGCAAGGGTGGCTGCAAAAGCCAGGTGTAGCACAGAGCAACCACTAGGACCTTGATACTATCAAGTTCATGGCTTGCCAACCAACAGACAAGTCTCCATGTGTTCCTAGAAAGCAAAGAACAGAATCTTTCAAAGTATTCCAGGGTCAAACTTCCCTTTGCGGAGAATTGGGTCATTCCATCTGCTTAGGTGCCACAGTGTCCAGAACATTGAGCAAATGTTTTTCTAACAATTAATCTTATCAATACAGTTTTTCCCCCCCTGGACTAGAAACACCAGGTGTTTTGTTTTGTTTTGTTTTGTTTTTTAAGGTTATGTGAATTTTATTTTTCTTTTTAAAAAATATATTTTATTGATTATGTTATTACAGTTGTCCCTATGTTCCCCTCTTTACTCCCTTCCACCTGGCACGCTCTTTCCTTCCAGCAATCCCCCTGCCCCTTAGTTCATGTAGATGGGTCATGCACATAAGTTCATCGGCCTCTCCATTTCCTGTACTTAACATCCCCCTGTCTATTTTGTACCTATCAATTTATGCTTCTTAATCCCTGCACCTCTTCCCCGATTCTCCCCCTTAACCCTCCTCGCTGATCACCCTCCAAATCATCTCTGTATCTATGATTCTATTCCTGTAATGGTTGTTTGCTTAGTTTGTTTGTTTGCTTGTTTTTCAATCAGTTGTTGATAGTTGTAAATTTGTTGCCATGTTAATGTTCATAGTTTTGATCTTCTTTTTCTTGGATAAGTCCCTTTAACATTTCTTGTGATAATGGCTTGGTGATGATGAACTCCTTTAGCTTTGTCTTGTCTGGGAAGCACTCTTTCTACCCTTCCATTCTAAATGATAGCTTTGCTGGATAGAGTAACCTAGGTTGTAGGTCTTTGCTTTTCATCACTTTGAATACTTCTTGCCAGTCCCATTTTGCCTGCAAAGTTTCTTTTGAGAAATCAGTTGACAGTCTTGTGGGAACTCCTTCATAGATAACTCTGCTTTTTTCTTGCTGCTTTTAAGATTCTCTCTATATCTTTAACCTTTGGTATTTTAATTATGATGTGTCTTGGTGTGGTCCACTTTGGGTCCAACTTCTTTGGGGTTCTCTGTACTTCCTGGACTTGTATGTCTATTCCCTTCTCCAAATTAGGGAAGTTTTCTTTCATTATTTTTTCAAACCAGTATTAAATTTCTTGCTCTTCCTCTTCTCCTTCTGGCACCCCTATGATTTGGATGTTGGTTCATTTGGACATATCCTGGGAGCACTTTATACTATCCTCATTTGGGGGGATTATTTTTTTCTTCTTGCTTTTTTTGGTTGAATGCTTATTTCCTCCTTATGTTCCAAATCATTGATTTGAATCCTGGCTTCATCCCCTCCACTGATATTTCCCTATAGATTTTTCTTTATTTCACTTAATGTAGCCTTTGTTTCTTCCTGGGTCTTTTTTTATACTATTGCCATACTCAATGAGTTCTTTGAGCATCCTGATCACCAGTGTTTTGAACTCTGCATCTGATAGGTTGGTTATCTCTGTTTCCATTTAGTTCTTTTTCTGGGGTTTCGTTCCATTATTTCATTTGGCCATATTTCTTTGTCTCCTCAATTTGGCAGCTTCCCTGTGTTTGTTTCTGTGTATTAGGTAGAGCTGCTTTGACTCCCTGTCTTAGTAGCACGGTCTACTGTAGAAAAGGCACCTGTCTGAATGGATGTGACTTCTTTAAATCCTTGGTTGTTGGACTTCCATACAGCTCAATTTTCTGACAGTTTTATTTGTTTTGAGGTGTGGTTGTAATTCTGTGGTTGTGGGAAGAAGTGAAGTGTATTTACCTACACCTCCATCTTGACTGGAAGTCTGGGTGTTTATTTATTTGTTTGTTTGTTTGTTTGTTTTTATTGATTATACTATTACAGTTGTCCCATTCCCCCCTTCATTTCCCTCCTCCCTGCACACCCCCTCCCACCCACATTTACCCCCTTTAGTTCATGTCCATGTGTCATAAGTTCTTTAGCTTCTACATTTCCCATACTATTCTTGCCTCCCCTCTGTCTATTTTTTACCTACCATTTATGCTACTTATTCTCTGTACCTTTTCCCCCTCTCTCCTCCTCCTACTCCCCTGTTGCTAACCCTCCATGTGATCTCCATCTCTGTGGTTCTGTTCATGTTATAGTTTTTTGCTTAGTTTGTTTTTGTTTTTGTTTTTGTTTTAGGTGTGGTTGTTAATAATTGTGGGTTTGCTGTCATTTTACTATACATGTTTTTTATCTTCTTTTTCTTGGATAAGTCTCTTTAACATTTCCATATAATAGGGGCTTGGTGATGATGAACTCCTTTAACTTGACCTTATCTGGGAAGCACTTTATCTTCCCTTCCATTCTAAATGAAAGCTTTGCTGGATAGAGCAATCTTGGATATAGGTCCTTGACTTTCATGACTTGGAATACTTCTTTCCAGCCCCTCCTTGCCTATAAGGTCTCTTTTGAGAAATCAGCTGATAGTGTGATGGGAACTTCTTTGTAGATGACTGTCCCCTTATCTCTTGCTGCTTCTACAATTCTGTCCTTCATTTTAATCTTGGCTAATGTAATTATGATGTGCCTTGGTGTGTTCCTCCTTGGGTCCAACTTCTTTGGGACTCTCTGAGCTTCCTGGACTTCCTGGAAGTCTATTTCCTTTGCCAGATTGGGGAAGTTCTCCTTTATTATTTGTTCAAATAAGTTTTCCACTTGATGCTCTTCCTCTTCCCCTTCTGGTACCCCTATAATTCAGATGCTGGAACGTTTAAAGATATTCTGGAGGTTCCTAAACTTCTCCTCATTTTTTTGAATTCTGGTTTCTTCCTTGTTTTCTGTTTGGTTGTTTCTTTCTTCCTTCTGGTCCATTGATTTGAGTCCCAGTTTTCTTCCTATCACTATTGGTTCCCTGTGCATTTTCCTTCATTTCACTTATTGTAGCCTTCATTTGTTAATCTAATTTGTGAGCAAAATCAACCAATTCTGTGAGCATCCTGATCACCAGTGCTTTGAACTGTGCATGTGACAGGTTGGCTATCTCTTAGTTGCTTAGTTGTATTTGCTCTGGAACTTTGATCTGTTCTTCCATTTGGGCCATTTTTTTTTTTGTCTTGTCACACCTGTTACGTAGTGAGGGGCAGAGTCTTAGGTGTTTGCCAGGGTGGGGCAACCCAATCGCTGGTTTGTGACACTGTATGAGGGGGCAGGGTCCAAGAGGGAACAATGGCACTTGCTCTGCTCTCTGTCAGATTTCAGTCCCTTCTGCCGCTTCCCCCAAGCAAACTGGGCCTTTCTGGTGCTGATTCTCATGTGCGTGGGCTTGTGTACATTCTAGGACCCTGTGGGTCTTTTCAATGAACTCTCCTGTGAGGCTGGGAGTCTCTCCCAGCACCTCAACCCCCACAGGTGTTTCCAATTGGTGTTTTAAGGCATTATTTTCCAGAGCTGGGCCCCTGGGTTGCTCAGTCTGTCTTGCTACCCAGTTTCATCTGGTTTATCTGCATGCGAATGTGGGACCACCTGGCCAGCCAGCTGCCTTGCATGCCATGCCAGGCTTCACAATTGCCACCTCACTGGGTCTGCCTGTTGCCACCCCACACCCAGGTTCTGCCAGCTGCTGCCTGCGTGCCCAGGGTCCACCTGCTGCTATCTTGTGCGCCCTGTGCCACTGCTTTTTTCTGCCATGACCCCTCTCTGTCTGGCTGCCCGAATCCACCCCCCCTACCGATTTGGATGAATGTGTCTGTTTTAAGTCCTTGGCTGTCGGATTTCCACACAGTTCAATTTTCTGTCAGTTCTGGTTGTTATTTTGTTTCAAAATTGTTGTTCTTATTTTGGTTGTGCGAGGAAGCACAGTGTGTCTACCTACACCTCCATTTTGGCTGGAAGTCCTGGGTGTTCTTTTAAAACATGACTTTGAGAGATGAATAGGTCTGGATAGAAATTGGGGGCCATTATTTATAAGTATGTGACCTTGAACAAGTCATTTAACCTTTCTAAATCTTTTCTAAATATGCTAAAATAGAGATAATAACACCACTGTAAAAGGTGGGTGTTACCACCAGTGATAATTAAGTACCATAAGATACACAAAAGCATCAGTACAGTGCCTGGCCTGTTGTAGACACTCAATGATTTTTTTAGGGAAAAAATATTCTGTTTCCTAGTATTTATTCCTGACCTTAGATCCTGTCTCTCCACACTCATATTCCAAAGAGATGAAAATATACACATTTGCATGCAGTTATTTTAGAACATCTCCTATTGGCCATTTAATATGAAACCTACCTGAATTTTTTCATTGGTGATTGCTTTTCTTGAGCAGTGGCCAGGTGACCAGAATAATAGACTGGGAAAAACATAATGTTCCAGTTTGTTGAAAACCAAGTCATGAAAAATGGACAGTAGAAGTTCTTATAAGTAATTTTTACAATCTGTGTGGTTCCAACCCAAGACGATGACACTGACAAGATGATCAAGAGTCCCCAGACAGCCTTCAGAACCGTGGACGTGCAGGACAGGCAGCGAGCCTTGATTCTGTTTTCTTGGCTGCTGTTCTCAGGGTGAGTCTGTGTTCCATCATCCCCTGAAAACGGACAGGAATACAAATGTGTGGGAATCGAGTTACGAAACTGCAATCAAAGAGGCAGGCAGCAGAATCACCCGTGGTTTTCTTTTCTACCATCATTTGAAGAGACTGATAACTGTGGCTCCCATTCTCTCCAGAATCTCTAGTCTGCAAGGTACAGTATGAATCTCATCTTTCATCCAGGCCATGACAGTGTTCATGAACTTGGTGGATGCCACGCTGTCCCCCAGCGTACCCTACCCACTTCCTTGTAAGAACATTGCATGTTTCAAGGCCCAAAGACTTTGGCCTTGTTCACATGACCTGCTTTGCCTAATCAAACATGAGCAGATGAAGGTATGCCACCTCCCAGAAGAGCTTTAAGAGGCATCACAAGGTCCCACCAGCTCTCTTGTGCTTCCTTTTTCACCAGAACAGTAAATCCCAAATAGTTGCTGCTCTTGTGGTCAATGTGGGAGAACAAGCAGAACCTAGCCAAAGCAGTCTTGTGTCCACTGACATGAAAAGTAAGTGAGAAATAACTATTTGTTTAATATAAATTCCACTGAGTTTTTTTTTAACTGCAGCAAAGATGACTATTAAATTGAAAAACAATGTGTCCCAAGAAAAGAAAAAGTCCTGACTACACAAAGTCATTTCCCACCTCAGGACAAATTATTATTTAATGTAGATCTGGGAGCACAGTGAGTTCTACTTTGTATTTTTACATTTACTAAAAATATTTAGTAGCATATTATTTCACACTGAAATAGTCAGAAGTCCCTGAAAGTGACAATCAAAAAGGTCTTCTCCTGCGATAGGGAAAATGAGTTCAACACAATGAATTTATGTCAGGAAGTTTAATGGGAGAAGAGGTCCCTGTGCTGAGATCTTAGGTGGTAGAATCCTGGGGGGAGGGAGGCAGAATTTATCTGCAAGATTCTCTTGTGTCTTTGTGTCTTGTGTCTTGTGGTGCAGTCCACAGGCTGCAAGTAGTAGTAGATGGGTTTCTCACTTTACCACTCTAGCACCTGCTGGCTCTCCTCCTGAATATGTTCTTGCAGCTCAATGAGCCAGGAGTGACTGCCCCACTGGCATAAAAACTTTCACCCAGCATAGGCTTTCTGATATAATTATTTGGAGAGGGAGGCAGCAAGCCTTAAAAATGAACTCTTCATTGGGGGAATACAAACCAAGTAAGGATGAACACAGCAATTACTCTGTGAGTTCCAAGACTTACACACAGTACTAAATTCTCTGGCCTAGGCTTCCAGATGAAAACTGGTATTCTTTTATTCATTTACTCAGCCAAATCCTGTGGAGACTACCAGGAGTTAGTTAACTAGTTGGGTCCTAGTGTTTAAAGATGAAAGGCTTGAGTTCATGGCCTAATGGAAAGCCAGAAACACATCTACGACAGCATGGTAAGGGCCAGCTATGGCAGATACAAGGCCATCTGGAGGCACAGGAGAAGCACTTGTTACAGAGTGGTGTGGACAATGATCTGGAGAAACCTCCATGCTGCAGTGACATGGAGATGCATCCAGAAGAATGAGTTAGCCAGCTCCCTTAACTATGTGCAGTCAACACCTGCTCTTGAAAACAGTTCTGCTCTTGATAAGTTCGGTGATCATGTAGCCTACACAGAGAGTAAAGGGGAAAACTTAAGATGAGTAAGAGGTAGAATAAGAGACTCTTGTATTAGGAGGCTGGGGAGGGAACACAAACTTACCCAAATAAGTAGGCGTTACCATTCCCACTTTATAGATGAAACAACTGAAACATGGTTTAAGGTTATCTAAGGCTGAATACAAGTCAGTGTGACCTCAGGGTCCAAGCTTTCTTTTCTGAATATTCATTCTGTCTGGGATTCAGGTTTGAGCACTCTGTTCAAACACTGGAAGCTTTAGAAATGGTTTGGAGGAAAAGTTCTATTTCCTGGCATGAATGATTGTCTTGCATTAAGAGAAGTGACACTTAAGAGATCGCACTTCAGATCACAGTATTCTCAGGGACTTTCTCATAAAGGAGGAATGATTCTACCGAGATTCTAAGTATCCCTTTGAGCTGACTCCTGCCTTTATTGTCACCTTCTTTGAAGATTGCTTCTATACCACCGTCACAGCACAAACGGTGCTTCCACTGACATCACTAGCCACTTAAACCCTCCAGTAGATTTGGCCCATTCTCTTTCTGCTAACTAGATTTAATTGTTGCCAGTTGTTTAATTTTACCATCTATAGGTACCATAGAAAGACCGTCTCCAGCACTCATTTATTTTTCTATTTTAAACATAACTTTTAGATAGTCCTGCTTAGATTTATAGTTTCGTAAATATGTTTCATTAAGATCAGCTTACCAGGAACTCCACCCATTTTTATAAACTGATTGAAGCCATACAAGTCAATAGTAGAGGCAATTGGAATTTGGGAACATGCATGTAAATCCTGCCTTGCCATTGGATGGTCCTGAGTATATGTTTAATTCTGGCCTAGTTTCTTTATCTGTCTAGCAGTGATAATATCTGTATCATGGAGTTCATTCTGAGGTTAATTTCCATAACATTCATGAAAGCATGGTGAACTTCTCTTCAGATTCTTCTTCTTTAATCTTTTTTCTTTGGTGCCCTGGAATATCCCCAAGTGCCTTCTGAACACCACAGAAAGAGTAAGTTATGTCCCATGTGATCTTTAATGGTGGAGTCTTTGAAATTTGTTATCTGTATATGATAGATAAGGGCAAGTCTTTATTAAGTAGCACATTTAATTAACTGGTAATTTCTGCTCTGCAGATAACTAGGATAATAGGAACATGAGGTCTGTCCAGAAGGTATCCAACCATGTAATATGAAAAAGAGACATTTATTGAAGAAGATACAAGATACAAGAAACATTGTACATAGGACAATGATGCCTCAGTCCCCTTCAAAGTAGGTACCTTGGGACTTCACACAGTTCTCCTAATCACTGTCAGCTGCTCCATCATATTTTTCTGAATCTTATCAATGGTCTGAAATCTCCTCCATTTCAAAGGTGATTTTAGTTTTGGGAAAAGCCAGAAGTCACAGGACACCAAATCTGAGCTGTAGGGGAGTGGAGTCACCTGAGTGATTTGATGTTTTGCCAAATATCTACACGAGATGTGATTCATGAGCAGGCAGGCATGTTGTTGTGATAAAGTTGCCAATTACCAGTTGCCCATAGCTGCAGCCTTCTGAATTATCTGAATAGTTTCCATGGAGGAATGTTCAGGTTTAAGGCAAAATTTGATGCAGATTCATTGCTCTACTTGCTCAGTCATTTTGAATGTGATGGCCACACAGTACACATGCTCACTCAGTGGTGTGTACTGCCCCCACTAACCAGTACAGTGAAGTCATTGTTCACACATGCACATTCCAGTCCACCCTCCTTGGCTGCCAGGTTATATCAATGTTGTGCAAACCATTCTCATTGTATTAACTATGGCCGGACTTTTTCCGGACAGACCTGGTATTACTGCAATTTATTAAAGCCAGTTAAAAGTTTCTAAAGATTAAGGTATTTTCTTCACATTTTAAAGGAGTTTTAGTTTTGAGATTCATATCATTTAAAAATATTGTCAATTTTTGAAAATTATCTTTCCCCCTATTAAAAAAAATCCTCTTTTCAAATCAGTAGGACCCTAGAAAGAGCCTTTCAGATCTCCTTTATACATTTGTTTACCCATCCCCACCTGTGTTCCCCAAATGCTCATTTCTTATCTTTTGTTTTTTTTTTAAGCCAGTTTTCTTGAAGTTCTGGTTTGCTTTGGTTTGGTTTTTTTTACTACCTTGTTATTTTGCATGGGATATTTTGCTGTTTTTGCTGTTGTTACTGTTTTTAAGGATGCAGGACATTTTAATGTGCTGCTTGCCAAGCTGAGGGAACAGATGGAGAAGGAGAGACTGAAAATGCCAGTGGAAGAGATGGAGAGGGGTGATCCCGGACACGGAAAGGCAGAAAGCACACAAGTCAAAGGTGGTCTCGCAGTGGTGGTAATAAGCAACAAGAGAACATTATGAGGCAGAGAGGAAGGCATCTATTAGCATATAACTCTTTTGCTCTTTGGGCGAAGGTAGAGTGTGATGAGGTGATGAGAAGAAGTAAGTATGGACTCGGGGCCTGAGAGCCTCCTCTGGGGATGGCAAAGAGCATCAAAAAATAACAGCACTGGGCAGCAGCCTAGTGGAGACAGCTGCATTTAAAATATAAATTTGTTGGGAAACTCATGGATGTAGTTATAAGATTTATCTAGCAATTCCAGTAACCCACGTAACCCAGGAGCTGGCAGGCGGATGAGAGGAAAGGCTAAAGGTCTTGACTAATCAGTAAATGCTGATTAGGGAGGCAAGTAAAACATCCCAAAGGAGGTGTAATGTTGGGGAAATTACAAATGCTGCAAGGACTGGCAGTCCTGAAGAGGAGTCGAGCAGAGTCTGTGATTTTATGGGTGTTTCTGTTCCTTGCCGAACAGGCACACTATACTATTGCTGAACCCCAGGGCTGAGATGAAAGATGCTAGCTTTTGACACCTTGAACCATGTGTTGGTTAAGCCCTTCGGCAATAGGCTTTGTGTCCAGTTTCTCTGCTACACGGCACAACCCTAAGAGACCGTACAAATCATGCTCCTTGACTTATGATGGGGTTACGTCCAAATGAATCCATTGTAAGTTGAGCAAACTGTAAGTCTAGAAGGCACTTAATACAATGCTGTAGAGAATTGGTTGTTTACCCTTGTGATCATGTAGCTGACTGGGAGCTGTGGTCACTGCCGCTGTCTAGCATCAGGAGAGTATCATCCCATATATCACTAGCTCAGAAAAGATCAAAATTCAAAATTTGAAATACAGTTTCTACCGAATGTATATCACTTCACACTATTGTAAAGTCAAAAAAATCCTAAATCAAACCATTGTAAGTCAGGGACTGTCTTTATCTATACATTTCCCTTCTTCCTTCTTCTACTTGAGAAACCTTCCCCTCACCCAGTCCTAAGCATGCACATAATGTCTCTGGGTTCTGTGACAGTGGTGAGATCGTTCATGGCTGGTCAGAAGGTTACCTGGATATACTGTTGTTTAAGAGGAGGTCACCAGCCTACCTGCTCTGCTCTGCCTCTCGATTCTGTGTCCACACACTCCAGAGGATCCTCGGCTCTGAAGTTCAAGAATAGGAGCAGAAGAATCTTCGGTGACAGACAGAGGGGATAACTGCCTACTGATGCCACTGTGTGAACTGGGGCAGTTGGCTCCTGGTTTACATCGAGTGACGGATGACCTGGAGGTACCTGGGAAGAAAGAGTTCACACCAGTTTGAGTACTTCCTGGAGGAAAATATTGGAAATAGCTCTTAAACGCCTTGGCAGGAAAATATGTGGCAGCCATAATCACAGTCCATATGGAATATTCACTAGGCTCATTTCTAATTTTATAGGGACTTCTAAAAAAATGCCGTGTTGGCAAAGTCTGTGTCCCTAAGATAAAGGGTCTTTTTAGATAAATCCACTAACTAGGAATGAACATTAGAATATAGTGTTTGGGTTGATACATCTGTTCTGAATTAAAACTGTTAACACTGTCTAATTTGTCTCTCATTGAGACAAATCTCAAGGAAAGCAAACTGTTACGTTATGTTTGCTTTCTCATTGAATTCCTAAACCGTGCAGCTGCCAACAGTGTCTCCGATCAAATCCACAATGCATTTTTCATCAGATTGATCACTAAAATTCAATTTCATGTGTCTCCTCAATGACCTCTGGCCTCTATCTGCTGTTACAGACAACTCAGCCTTTAGGATCCTCCAGTGGCTAAGCCCCTTCCTATCCCAATTAATCTTCCATGAATCCCCAGCCCAGGGTGGCTTCTGGGCCTGCCACCAGTGCAGTCACATAGGGTGCTGGGCTAGAAGGACCCGCCACCTCCATCACCACACGCACCCGAGGGTAGGTGTTGTGTAGGTGCCACCGGGAAATTCTCAATGTTTTTATCTTTTAAACTGTTTTATTTTTATTTTTTGGTAAGTGACATCTGATGACATAACAGAGCATACAGGGGGCTTGGTGCTTCAGTTCATTCATGGACTGGTCTCCCTACCTCCTGGGTGGGATTTCATCTTTGTTCCTGCTGAGCAATCTTACAGGGTCCCGGGAGCTGGAAGGTGGAGTGCTGGGGTCTCAGGGTGGGACCACCAGTGTCTGCGAGGGCCGGAACTCACCCCATAAGTATTCCCATGTCCGAGGGAGCAGACATTAAACAGCAAGAAACATGCCCTGATATGGAATCACACAGATAGGCACACTCATGCACACACACACACACACACAAAGAGAGAGCATGCGCGTAAGAAAGGAAAAAGTCATTTTTCCCTGCTTTTTTTACCAAGGGGCCCTACATCCTCATTTTGCCAGCCCTACCCCAACCCGAATAGCCCATCTCAGAGACGCTGGTCCTGGCTGTGTTCTGACCTTTACTCTCAGTGCTGGAAACTTTTAAGCTTTTGATGGCTGCTCCTTTATCTGGAACACTCCAAATCTAGCCAAATCCTTAAACCCTTGAGCAGGTTCTGATCGGTTCACGCAGTCTTTACTATTATTAGATCTCATGCATCTGTACTTTCTTTGCACTTGTACGGTCTGAGCTCAGTTGACAGCGGCCAGGCACTAGCTGCCCCAATACTTCACTTTCTCATGTGTGAATGCGTTCCCTCTCCATCTGTAAAAGCCACCTGATGTCTGAGATTGTGTTCTTCTCTCTCTTTTGTAAAATAAACTTTTAAGCTTGGAATAGTTTTATATTTACAGAAAGGTTGAAAAGATAATTCAGAGAGTTCTCATGTGCTCTTCATCCATTTTCTTTTAGTGTTAATATTTTACACACACTTGGTGCATTTATCCAAATCAAGATATTAACATTGGCAATTACTATTAGTGACACTTCAAACTTCATTTGAATTACATTAGTTGTATCACTAATGACCTTCTTCCATTCCAGGATCCCATCCAGGATACATTACATTTAGTCTTCATGTCGCTTTAGCCGCCTATGGTCCTTGACAGTGTTTCAGTCTTTCCTGGTTTCTCATGACCTTGACAGTTTTGAGAAGTGTGGCTGAAGTGTTTTGTAGGCTGTCCCTCAGATTGGGGCTTGTCAGATGCTTTTTTCCCATGTTTATATTGGGGCTATGTGTTCTGGGGAAGAACATCACAGAGGTGAAGTGTCCTTACCATACGATATCAGTCCTTTTGTGCTATTGATACGACTTATTACTGATGATGTTAACCTTGATCACCTGGCCAAAGTAGTATTGGCCCAATTTTTCCACTGCCTTTCTCTCCTTCCCATACTTTGTTCTTTGAAAGCAAGTCACGGAGTCCAGCCCACACTCTGGGGTACAGGGTGGGGATGTGTTAAGCTTTACCTTCTTTACTGGGGTGCAGAAAGAGTGTCTGCATATATTATTTGGAATTTTTCTGAAAAGAAGATTTGTCTTTTATCCTCCTTTTATTTATTCAATCATTTATCTATATCAGTATGGACTCATGTATGTTTTTGTATACTTTGAATTATGATCAAACCTGGATTGTTTATTCTTTTGCTCAAATTATTTCACCTTTCACTTTGGAAGACTGACTTCTGAGTTCCTCTGACACGTTCCCATTTTGTTTTTTGAGTTCTTCCTTACTTTTGGGCATTACACATGCTCTGGTCTTATCTTTTATTTTCTCTGCCCACTCCTAGAATCAGTCATCTCTTCAAGGATCCCGATTTCCTTTCATTGGAGAACAGTATTTACAAACCAAGGTCTGGCTGTGTGTTTATTATTAGCGGAATGCCCCTGAATGTAGGTCTTCTCAGTTGTCAGAGCTAGGAAATAAGTGTGCACGTACCAACCCATGTATACACATATATTCATAATTCTTCTTGTTATCTACATGTTGTACACTTTTAAAGTTATCTCTAAGAACCAGGTAAAATGTTCTACATACAGTATGATCTCAAAAAATGCCTGTTGAGGAGCAACTGGGGTGATCAGAAGTAAAGTATCAGAATCAACTGAGACACTGATGGACATCAGCCCCGAGGCCGGTGGGAGACTGCTCTAACCACTCTCTGGAGCATTTGTGTTTGTTCTTCATTGTAGTTAGGGGTGTCTTTAGTGTTGCTGATGCAAGGTCGCGAACAGAGGCTATCATTTTCTCTGGGCTGTGTGGGCTATGTCTTGTTGGGGTGCTTCTGTGATGGCAGGAAGGAAGTAGAAACTGTCAAATGGAAGACCAAATCTTGAAATAACAATAATATATTGGTTTTAATTTGGCTTTGAATACATCATGTTATGTACTATGTGAGTAATCACTTGAAGCAATCAAATCAGAACCTTGAGAAGCAGTGATGTCAAGAAAACAGCATCTCCACCAAGAAACTAGCGGAACAGCCGTGTAACCTTGAAGCAACTGTTAGTTCCACAGCCCAGTCCTCTCCGTCTATGACAAAAGTGTGTCTTGTTTTCTTTTCTCTCTCTCTTTTTTTTCTGGTTCTCAATCTTGGGGAAAAAATAAGTAGAGGTATGTAAAAATGGAGTTAGCTGTACTATCGGCAGAGTCAAGTTGATTAAAATTTATTATTTAACCTTAGAATTAAGGAAATAAAAAATGTACAGCTACTCAAAAGTCAACAGAGTTACATACTGATTACTATGGTTAAATTAATGCAATGTTAATATTGTCATTATCCAACTGTCATATACATAAGGTTATCATTTTAAATATCCAAAATGTTTACTGTACTTTTTATGACTGTGTTTCTAATTGAATATTTCAAATGTAACAAAAGAGGCTGTCTGGAATTCAGTGAACCCTCATTCATTCATGCTCTTCAAGAGGGACTAACACTCAGATACTTTGAATCATTTTTTACTTATCTTTGAAGTATCTTTTATAATTTATTTTTACACCAGTTGTGCCTTCTCCTGTTTTCTTAGGTGAATATCAGGTTTCAGTGTGATCATTTGTCAATTGTGGGTGGAAAGGAAAGAGTCCAAAGATAGGTTGGATGGCAAATTGAAATGGAGTTGAGATAAAATATCGGCCATAGTTACTTAAAAGTTGATAAATCATGTGTAGCTGGCAAGTGCTGGATTTGTAAGCCAAACTAGCAGTTTCTCTTGCTTCTTCATTTTCACTGACATGTTAGGCCCTGGCTTCTGTACCTTCTTATGCAATATAGCTCAAAGCCTATTGCCTGCTGCCAGCTACTTCCCAATGGTTCATTTGTGGAAAGACCTAAAAGTAGTTGAGCCACTGGAGATATTAATATCATTGTCCTGAAAAGGCAAATTTGAAACTTCAGAGCCAGGCCCAGAGGCATGTTCAGGGACTGGACCATGAAACCGTCATCCTCCATCCTGTTAATGAAGACATTGCCCCATGCTGTATGGTTCTGTACCACTCAGTTAATATAAAGTCAGTCCTAACAAAAAATAAATATTCAGAATGTAACCTGGGATGCAGTCAAGGATTATAAATATACTGTATCGATTTTTCCATGCCCCAGTGAATGCCTGAGCATTGAAAATTCAGTTAGTGAGCAGTGTTCAGACTTTAATAGGTATTGAGAGTAAACTATATTAGGAGTGATGGGTTGGAAGTCTCTCATTTGTCATATCAGATGGTCCTCCTGCTTCAAGAAGAAAAAAGGACATTCTTGCTTGGGCAACCCTTATACTCATCAAACATATGTTCTGGATTTGTACTCTAAAGAACAGGTCAGAGTCAAGATTTATTTACTCTGGCTTCCTTCTCCCAAATAAATGCTCATCCTTAATACTTGTTTGTTTAGATCATTTCTGGCCCTCAATCTCCTTCCAGTACCAAGCTTTGTTTCCTCAGTGCTGCCCAGGCATGAACCCCCTCCATCAACTACAGCCCTAATCACACCAGTGATTTATCACGTCTACATAAGTTTTCCTATTGCAGCTACTCTCACCTTGTCCATACCCAGTCTCCGACTACTGAGCCTGTTACACCTTCCCTCATCTGTAGAATTAAATTATGGGTTAAGCTTGATGATTTCTGCTGAACATTCATAGAAATCTGAAATGGATTTTTAAGTATATTTAAAGTATATTTAGAGAAAGTGCCTAAGGAAGAATTTTGAATCTATTTGGTTTATCCTATAGATGAATCAGCAGAAACACCACAAAATTGCCTTAAAATTTTTTGATGGTAGCTTTGATTTTAAATAATTTCCCAGATAATAGAAAGTAGGGAGTTTTGTTGCAAAAGAATAATTTTTTAAAAATCTCTAAGCCCAACTAACAACTCCCTCAATGTTTTTAATGTGGATGCCTCGATCCTCTGTCCTATTTTTGACAGCCAGCATCAATTTCCCTTCCTGTTTCAGGAAACAATGCCCCATATCCCACAATGGAAAGTTAAAAAAAAAAAAAAGCCAAAGAATTCTCCCTGCCCCTGGCAATAGGGTGCAGGCATGACTGGGCTTCAGCCAATCACACCCTCCTATCCAGAACTTTGAATCTCAAGGGAGACAGATTGCTGCTATTTCATGAGCAGCAGGGTATCAGGGAGTGATGGTGACGATAGCATCCTAGCTGATTGTCCCAGCTGCTCGACTGTGGTGCCCTCTCAGATCCGCACATTTTTCGAGGCTCTGTGAGTCTCACCTTCCAGATCTGCTCAGTAAATCTCCCTGTTGTTGACTGGTTTCTGAGGCTTGCAATCAAGAGCCCTGTCCGATATCCATTCTCCAAAGCTTTAACATGCACCCAACCTCACGGAGCCCTCCTCACCTGTCCTTTCCCCTTTCTCTCTGATGTCTTTGCTCACCACTTCTTTTCTTCAATTTTTCCAATTGCAGTTGACATACAATATATTAGTTTCAGGTGTACAACATAGTCATTAGACATTTATATAACTTACAAAGTGATCACCCCTGTAAGTCTAGTACCCATCTGACACCATACTTAGTTATTACAATATTATTGACTATATTCCCTATGCTGCACTTTACACCCCCGTGACTGTTTATATAACTGGAATTTATACTTCTTCATCCCTTCACCTTTTTTTATCCATACCCGCTAACTCCCCTCCCAGCTGGCAACCTCACCACTTCTTTTTGGACTGCACCCACCTTTCTGGAGGATGGTCCCTGTCCTCAGAGAAGAGCCCATTGAGAGCACTTAGGAACTTTTCTGGAATTCTTGCCAGCTTCCCTATAAGAACCCAATGGCATACATTCTAAAGGGGGCATAGCCAAGTTACCTTTGCTGAACACCTGTGGGTAAGTTTCCCTCTGGAAGATGATTCGCAGGGAGGGAGAATCTCTAAGATGCACCAGCCTCACTTTTCCTCCCACCATCCCTGTCACCCTAATGCCAACAGCAACTGAAGATTCACTGGCCATACAGTAAAAAGCCTTGTTTTGATGGTTCTGAAATATTCACTTCAACCCAGGAAAAACCCAAAGAAATATAAGGTCCCCCTTAGAACATTTTCCAAGAAGATCAGCTCAGTAAGTTGAAGCAAAATAGATAAGAAAATGCTGTGCCATATGAAGAAAATAAAACTGAAAGCGCTGTCCTGGTCTGGTGTAATCTATAGAAAATGCAGTTCTGGAAGTTGTGCTTTTGAACACATGTCCCTTCCTCTTACATGGTTAAGATGATAGCTTCAAGACTACACAACCATTTTGGTTTTTATAACACCATCTACACCACTCCTAAACACATACAAATAATGCAATAGTATTTAAATCATACTTTAGAGGGAGTGGGGGTATTTATGCTTAGAAATAATTTCTTGTTAAAGTAAGTAACTGCTTCTAATTTTTTTTAATCCTGGCTTTTCATAGGTTGAGTTTGCTTTCTTGAATCATCCTGTTTGCTTTTCATCAAGCCTTAACATTGAGTTTCTTCTAGCTGAGACTTTGTCTCTTCTGCCGCCAAAATCTTGATTCCTTGTAAATTTGAACCAGGGTATTGACTCACAGACAGGTGTATATAAAAGGTACTAGGATGCCTATATGCACCTTGCAGCATCACTACCCCCCTCTTGCAATGCCACTATTACCCTGAAGATCTTGGAAAATACTTCCTACTGACTGCGGAAACTCTACTTACAAATTCCTCTCTATTAGGGCTCCCCTAGAATACATTCCCTTCCAAATGGCCTTGGTGAGTATCTTGATTGATGGATTCAACAAAGCATTTATAAGACAGATTCATAATTCACTATAATAAAAAATAATTCAGGATAAACCAAAAGGCTTGTGGTGATTGGCCTAATTCTGTGATAACCCATCAATCAACAAGTTACTGATACCTGCTATGTGTCTAGCCCTCAGCTAAGTACAAGGAAGGCAAGAAAGCATGCTGACTGCCCTCATTTTCTTATGGTCCAGATAGGGCAGTAGCAAATTACACAGTAATTTCTGTAAAGAGAGCTAAATGCTGAATGAGTGGATAATCCAGCTTTTAATCAAGGAGCCAACTGACTGCTCAGCCCTTTGCCACTGCCAATAGTCGCAAATGTCCTTCTCATTTGGGAACTGGCTTTTAAGCCATAACCCTATGGGTCGGCTCACAAAATATGTATGCCTTGTTCATGAGCAGAGAGAAATAAATGGGCAGCCAAGTATGCCAGGGCACAGCTAATGCTGTTAGCATTTACATGTGTCACTTGGGAGGAGTTCAAATCAGGAGCTAGCAGAGGCAGCTGATTACTGACTTAGGCCACAATCTAAATGAAACTCTTTGTAAGTTTTTGCCTTGGAGGATATGAAGAAAGCTAAACAACCAGCATCAGGTTATTTTCACAATTGTCATGGGTGTCCTCACCTACAAGGTGGGTGGGCTGACACAGTCTGTGAACTGAAACCTACTATGGTAATTTCCAGCTCCACAGTCATGCAAGCAAGCCTCTTCCCCACTTACTTAGATCCTACTTTCCTTTCAATGTTCAGCTCCAGGCCTAACCCCAACTTTCTGGGCCTAAGTTCCACTTTAATTCACACAAAACAACATTCATTGAGCTAGAAAGGGGACCTAGTTCAGGGGGAGGGTGACATGTTGAGTTTAAGGTGCATAAAAGTCATCCAAGGGAAGATGGACAGCAGGCAACTGGGCACACTGGTCTAGAGTTGAAAAGACAGGTTTGGATGGAGACACAGATTTGAGAGTCATCAGCATATGGGCAAATCACTGAAGCCATAGGAGAGGTTATGGGTTGCATTGTATCCCCCCAAATTCACAAGTTGAAGTCCTAACCTGCTAAATGTCAGAATGTGACCTTATTTGGAGATAAGATTTTTACAGAGATAATCAAATTAAAGCGAGGTCCTTAGGGTGGGGGCCCTAATCCCACATGATCAGTGTCTTTATAAAAAGGGGAAATTTGGACACAGACACAAACACAGTGAAAACACCATGTGAATATGAAGGCAGACACTTCTACAAGCCAAAGAATGCCAAAGATTGTCAGCAAATCACCGGGAACTAGGCAAGAAGCAAGAGGCATGGAATAGATTTCTTCTCACAGGCTTCAGACAGAAGCAACCCTGCTGACACCTTGATCTTGGACTTCTGGCCTCCAAAGCTGAGACAAGAGATTTCTGTTATTTAAGCTATCAAGTTTGTGGTACTTGGTTATGGCAGGGAATGAGGTCATTCAGAGAGAGAATGCTGACTGAAAATTCGGATAACTGGGGCTGAGACTCAAGAAAACCAATAATAAAAGAGATATGGACCTATTTTAAAAAATAGTCAAACAGGTTGGGGGAGGACGTAACAATGTGGAAGTCAAAGAAAGAGAGTGAGAGAGAAGATCACAGCACAAAGTGTACTTTGGTGACAGGACAGTCACTGATGACTGTGGAAGGAGTACTTTGGCTGGGCAGTAAGGGCAAGTGGATTAGCATTTACTGAGAAAGGCAGGGGAGGTGAGAAAGCGCATGCAAGAAGTGTAGACAGCACACAAATGCAAGGAGAAAGGAAGAGTTTTCTCAACATAGATTCTGAAAACACCAAAAACAAGTGAGTTTCAACCCCAGCATGGAAAGCCCTAATCTACTGACAAATCCTAGGCTAAATGAGGACCTGCAGTGGGGATAGATGGATGGATGGGAGAAAAGACAGCAGAGCCAGGTAATTCAGAGTAGTTTTGTTAGAAAATTGTATTTTATTCACTGTGCAAAAATTCATGAAAATCATGCATGACTTTAATTTAATAAGAGATGATGTAAAACTTTCTTTAAGCTCCTTGAAATCTTCCTACCCAGAATTCAGGGGACCTGACTTATCATGTTAATCACTTCCCTGCTCCCATGGCTGTTGCAAATGTTCAATCAAAATCCCCACTAAAAATATCATTTCTTGGTCAAAGATGAGGAATATGTATTAAAGTTCTGTTCCTTTCATAAGCAAACAAGAGTAAATTATCCCCTGGGAGTACCAGATTCACTCATGTAAAGCAAATTACAGCAGCTATGTGCGTGATAGAATGCTTAATGCACCAGTACTGACAATTGAGCATAATATGTTAAAAAATTCTCCTGTAGAGGCAGCGCTTGCAGTTTGTTGGGCATGCTCTACTCTTGAATTCTAATTTTAGCTAATGGAGTGGAAGATACTTCGTTCACACTATCTAAAAAAATGACTTAAATGTACTATGTAAGGCAATAAGGCAAAAGGTCCTGCTGGCATTACCTTCTAAACATTCATTGGGTCCATCTCCCTTTGCCATCTTTACCCATCCAGTTCCCCACATTGTGTCCTTGTTGGCTCTTTCTTTGCATAACTGATGATCACTTGCCCCCAGGCCCAGGATTGCAGAGAGGAGCTGCCATGTGAAAATGAAAGTTATCTGATGTCAAAGAGAAAACTCTAGGTTAACCTTGGCCTCACACCTATAGCCCAGAGACTAATTTTCCTGGTTACTATTTGTTTAGGTTAGAGAAAACTTGGCAAACCTTATTTTTTCATTCACACACATTTACTGAGGGGTCTCCTGTGTGCCAGTCATTGAACTGGGATATAGAAGCTACAAAGAGGGCAAAGACCCGGTCTCTCTGCCTTGATTCACAGTATATTGGGGCAAAGAGGCTGGAAAACAGGTGAATTATAACCCAACATGGAACACACTAATATACTGACAAGTCTTGGGTTTAATGGGAAAGAAGATCCACAGGAACCTGAGTCTTCAGGTTGTGAGCAATTGTAAGACTGCAAAAGTAGGAACAACGTTTTTAGGGCAACCACTTCTTGGGAAACTAGTCAAAACCATCAGGAAAAAAGCCTATGGTCTGTGGGATCAACTGCACCATCTGGACTCAACAACAGCGAAGCTAAATCATGGTGGTGTGCAGTTCGGGCTACCAGACCAATCATGGTTTTCAGTCTTAAGGACTCTGTAATCAGTTCCTTTTTTCCACCACCACTCCACTGACATGGACTCCAGACCGCAGTGTCCATGAGGTTATGGATGAGATAAAATACAAATTCACATGGACTACCTAGTCCTGTGGAGGAAAAGGGATGGCACCACTACTCTCTCAAGGGGAGAGCACCTGGAGTGGCCTAGACACTCTCTCAAGAGGAGAGCACGTCGACCCTTGCCTTGACAGGTTTTTATTGGGTTTCAATTTGCACAGGAATACAGGTAAAGTTCATTAATCATTGTCAGGCAGTAAGGATCAAACAATAGATAACATACAGAAAACTACTAAGGCTTATTCTGAGTCAGAGTCTTTTAGCTAAAGGGCTACAAAACTTTGGGAAACAAATTCATTTCCTGCTCGGACCCTTATCATTTAAATGAGAGCATTCTTAGCAAAGCAGATTTCACAGGATGTTATGTATTCTTTCTTAGGCCTGATCACCCAGGGAACCCACCCTTTCCAGCACAGGGCTGCACCACCCTATGTCATTGTTTCAGGCTTAAATCAGGTAGGGGATGTAAAGCAGCCAAGAGATTAGGAGACTTATCACAGACAGAATGAGGACTCAGACTATGTCAAAGCTGAGGGGCAAGGGTCCATCACCCCTTTTTGCTATAGCCACCCCCCAAGTCCTTCCCTGGGGCCTCCCCATGATTGTGCCTGTCTTAGGTGGTTCCCCCCTTGGGGAATCTTACCTGTCATTGGCTAACCAATCAAGCATTGGGAGCCAGTTATGGATGAAGTAAAAGGAGCAGAAGTGGCACTCCTGCCAGGGAGGTAAGCTTTGTTTCCTCAGTGACTTATGGTCCGAAGGTCGATCACTCAGCCTTAGCCATGGTGGGGGTTACAGCTTCTGAAACCAGGCAGGGTGGTTCCCAATACCCCACAGAATCTAATCCCTTAGTTTCTTTTAGCTCAGTGTGCACTTTGTCTCAGAAACTTTATTATTTTTATTAATAGATGAACAAAAGTTTGCAGAAGTATTAAAGACTATAGTTTATATGTTTATGTCTCTAACATCAATGCCTAGCACAGGAAAGCTTGGGTGAAGTATATTTCTGCAGAGAAGAAAAGAACAGTGAGTCTGGTTATGTGCTCACTCAAAAGAGTAAAGAGCCAGCAAGAATTTACTGAGATTCTACAGTGTCCCAGGCACTGTGCTAGATGCCAAACAGAGCTTCATTGATAAAGCAGACAGGGTCTCATCCTTTTGAAGCTTAGAATAAGTGAATAAACACATAGACATATGAATACAGCATGGATAAGCAAATACATCAACAATTACTAGTTATAAGTACTGTGAAAGAAGCAAGTGGGAGTGGTGATAGGGAATAACAGGGTGGTGTTTAGGTAGATTGTGCAATCAAGGGAAGTCTTTCTGAGGAGACTAAGGGGAAATGGAGACCTTAGGATGAGAAGATAGGCTTGCAAAAACAGAGGGAAGAGTGATTCAGGAAGTGAGAACAGCATGTGCAAAGCCCCTGAGGTGGGAAAGAGTTTGGTGTGTTTTAGTCAGTGTAGATGGAATACAATAGTCAAAGGAGCGAAGAGAATAAAATAAGGTTAAAAAGGAGACAGCAGCCAAATCAATAATGAGGTGGGATATCCAGATAAAAATATCTATGAGGTAACTGGACAATTCCGGCAAGAGTTTGGGTGCAGACAGGATTGGTCACACAAAGCTGCAACCATAAGCATAAATGAGACAGTGGAAGGCAAAACAGGAAATTAAATATATAAACCTACGAATAGATAGAAGCAGGCGAGCACCCTGGGGAACAGTCCTGGGAATACCTGTTATCAGGAGGTGGAGAAATTGAGACCAGCAAATGAAACAGAGCAGGAGGAACCAGAGGCAGAAGCAGAGTCATAGAGGGGAGAATCCAAGAGAAAAGAGCTTCAAAAGGGAGACACTGGCCAACCTTTTCACATACCACCATGAGGTCAAAGACAGTGAAGGTGGAGGAGATACTCACTATGGCAATAAGGATGTCACAGGTGACTTGCAAATCAGCTTCAGTGGGGAGAAGGCGAAGGAAGTGGAAGGGATAGGAATGGGAGCAGACGTTTGAGAAACTGGAAGGTAGACGGCATCCGGGTCCACTGAAGGGCTATTCAAGATATGGGGAAGCTCCAGCTGCGATGAAGTAACTTGGACAGTATTAGTCCCCCTTCCCACTGCAAACAAACTGGACAAACCACATGAGGCGACTGTTTTTCAGGCATTGGCCAACGGGGGGTGCAAGAGTGCAATCTCTAAGAAAGGTCACAAGGTCAGCTCCAAGAGCTCCAGCTTCTGCTTGGGGACAATTTCCTCCCTGTGGTGCAGAAAGCTGAGTCCACATAGGGCTCTGAGGTATCACTGAGTAGAGGAGGAAGAGGTCAAAGTGTGGGGCAGCTGAGGTGACCTGAATTGGCGGGGCATTTGGAGAGGAGGGAGCTGTGACTTCTGAGGCTGTTATAAGCAAGTCAGTTTGCCTTTTTCTCCAGCCATGCCATCGACCTTTCTCCCTACGGACCTCTTGGGCCTACAGTCTGTGAACTGCTATTTAATTTTAAGACTCAGTTCAAGTGTTGCCCACCTTCGAGGACAGTCCTTGACCATTTGCCCTCCTGTCTGCATGCTGTAGTCACCGAATTACACCATACTGCAGTGCAGTTTCTGGTTAACTTCTTTTTCTCCCTGGCTGTCCTGGCACGCGTAGGTTTTCATGAACATTTGTTGAGTTGTCTGGCCCTTCAGGAGGAGTGAAGTGTAGCACCTAATTATGCTCTCCTCTATTCAGCACCTCTCATGTGTATATGTCTCATCATCCTCACACATGTTTAAGATCTATTTAATGACTAAATGAATACATTGACATTAGAAATGCTTTAATTAAGAAAAACCAATTTCTACTTGTTTGGAATCTCTTATCCCTCCATGAAAGGATGTTGGGTACACACTCACTGTTCAATAAATACTTGTGAAATTGGCTGATTAATAAGCAAGTCAATAAATTCCAGATGCATCAAGAATTTCCTCACGTTTGCAGCTTTGAAATGTGAGCATGGAATGGAAACTGCACTGGCAGTTATATTTAAAGATTTTATTTATTTATGTTTAGAGAGAACAGAAGAAAGGGAGAGAAATGTCGATTGGTTGCCTCTTGCTTGCCTCTAACCAGGGACCTGGCCAGCAGCCCAGGCCTGTGCTCTGACTGGGAATCAAACTGGTGACCTTCCAGTTTTCAAGCTGGCACTCAATCCACTGAGCCACCCCAGCCAGGGCCTGGCAGTTACTTTTAGCTCTCTCATGAACACTAACGTGTTGACGCTAAGGAGCAATCACATTTAAGATCTGGGCAGCAAGGACGGGATTGTCTTTGCATCCCTGTTTCTGCCTTCTGAATGGAGACCATTAAGATACATGCTGAGTTGGTCCGATCAGCAGAGGCACGGAAGAGGCAGGGAAAGCGTTCCAGGCTTTCTGGCGAATCTCAACAGAGTAATTAGAAAATGCATGTGTCTGGCTCCATCAAAGGTATAGATCAAAGTGACAAATCTGAGGCTTGTTATTTATAAACTCTTATTTGAGGGGCAAAAGCAGAGTGTGTCATATGCTTTCCTGAGAAATGGCAGTTTGCACCACTGTCTGTATCTCTTCTCTTCGCCAAGGGACCGCCCCAGTCACGGCTCCAGAGGCTCGGTCCTCTGGAGCCTCAGTCGCTCCAATGATTCTTTCTGATCTCTCAGTAACCTGGGACCGCATTCACTAAGAGGCATTTCTGATATGGTTACAGTCTGAGGGAACTTTTTCTGAGATTTAGCACAAAAATTTTATCTTTTCCCCGAAGCTGCTGACAGCATAGCTTCCAAGGATTTTCTGAGGTCCAGCTTGGCTTCTGTCACGGTCTTTTTAGAGCGTGATTGCTGAACCACAGCACAGTTGAAAGATCCCAGACGTGGAATCAGACACGGGGGATGAAACGTCAGCTCTGCCTCTCGGCAGTGCTGTGCTTTCGAGCAAGCGATCTTTTCTCTCCAAGCTTCAGTTTCTTCGTTGGATTAGGTGAGATAGTGTATCTCGCTGTTGTTATTTTATTTGCAGAACATTATAGCCCCTGGAATGCTGGCTTTCACCTAGAAGGCTCTCAAAAAATGTTTACTGATTGAATTTTGCTCAAACTCAAAGCATATATCATAGACAGAATTTCACTTATAAATGGCAGTTTTGCCCAAGTTTATACATTTTCCCATATAAACAAAGTTATAAATTGTGGTTTGACCACAAATTCGCACTAAAATCCCCTTTAGTGTCTCATATTGTATGTCTGCAGTGGGGAAGCATAGTTATTAAACCAGACAAGAGAACACTGGCTAAAAACACTTTTATATTTATCTTGAAAGTTTGCAGTTGAAGAAGAGTAGTTACATGTAAGAAGGAGGGAAAAGTTGCAGATAATTTTTGAAGGGGAACCTGAGGAAAGCTTTCAAGCTTTGCCCCAAGGCTCAGGGGTACGCCTGCAGCGTGATTCGGTTTGGTCTCCATCAGACTTTACCACGGCCTCCCTTGATACAGGTGTCTTGTTAGCCCCAATTCTGTGTTTATCAAATGGGGTTTCAAGAGTCCAGCTGTTATTTCCCAAAGAATAGAAAATGAAAAAAAAAAAAGATGAATGGGAGAGAAACAGACCACTTTTTAAAAAATAATAACACTAAGAGTACATTAAAAAAGAAATTGGAAGTGAACAGAGTTAAAAGTAGCTGTGTGTGTGGAGAGTGGACTAGGGTGGAGCGGAGAGCTTGGGTGAAAGACGGCCGTGGCTTTGGCTCGGGTGGTGGCGTGAAGATGGAAACAAGCAGCCAGAGCTGAGACAATTTTGGAGGCAGATCTGACAAGATTTGATGATAGATGATCCAAGTCAAGCCAAGCGAGGGGTAGAAGGCAGGAGATGAGGGAGGGAAAGCCCTAAAATAACCCCTGAGTTTCTGGCTTTTGCAACTGGTGGACATCACTGAGCAATGAAGAAAGAACAAGTGTGTGAAAGGGGAGGACCCATCTGGATGTGGAGGGAGGAGGGAGACTAAGTGTGTTAGATCTGAGAAGTCTAAGAGACATCCAAGTGGGGGTGTCAGAAAGGCTGCTGGGTTGCGCAGGGGTGACCTGCTCAGAAGGTTAACACTAAGCTGGGGAACTGTGGGTATCGTCAGCTGAAAGATTTTTAAAGCACTAGAAGTTTGGGTGAGGTCAGCTGACACAGAGAGAGAGCTGCAGGAGGAGACAGGACTGAGCCCCAAGACCTCCCACATTCAGAGAGACGTTGAAATGCAGCCAGTAAAGGAAACTGAAATTCAGAAAGGCCCGAAGGATGGGAGCTTAATATGCCCCATTTGAAATGCACAGAGTAATTCTTTCCCAGGAATTACAAATGTATCCTTGGAAGCTAATGGGCTGTTTTGGTTTCTGAGAATAAACTTAAATAAGTTTGAGGAATTGCACCAAACAATTTCTGCTTGTGTGTGCAATTATGCCAACACATATGGCACCTTAAAGCCACTCACTACTTCAATGGCATGAAAAAATGCTGGCAAAGAAGGGAGCACGGAGTCTTAACTCACAGCTTCCTGGCTCTACCAGGTGAAGTGAAACAGCTTTTACATCTAGCTTCTATTGCTGACTTGTTGAAGTAGGCTTTTCGTGGTTTTAACAAATGCTTCAGAAAAATTATCCGGAACTCACACTGCAAACCTTACCAATTACTTCACAATCACCATATCAGATAGCCGAGATGTGAAGGGGGTGGGCATGGGCAGGCAGGGATCCCAGGGAACCAGGAGTTAGGCACGGCTTAATTCTCTGCAGAAAACCATCCAAGGTTAAACAGACACTGGGTGGGCCTCCTCTGGAGAGTTGGGGTGGGAGTAGGGGGAACCAGAATAGCCCCGGAGGAACTGCTCTCCGGACTCTGGGTTTACTTCCTAAACATGCAGTTCTTACTGAAATATTAAGAAAACCTACTCTTTTCTCTTTATTGCAGAGGCTACCATAAAAATGCCATTCTCAGCAGCTCTACTCCTTGTGCTATTTGTAACAGATTTGTAGCATATTTGTAGATTGCTTTAACAATTTGTAAAGATGGCTCACATATCCCATTTCATGTTACCCTTCCATTACATTAATCTGTGAGGCACTTACTATTATCTTTGCTTAACCGATAAGGAAACCAAAGCTCAAAAGAGGTGCTGAAAGTAATTATCACACAGCCAGCAGTTGTCCAAATAAATATTCTAGTGATTGTTTTTTCTGGAACCATGTATTAAGCACTTGCTATGAGACAGGCACTGTGCTAGGATGTGGAAATATAAAAATAAGTTAGGTAATGATTTCTGCGGATAGTCTCCTGATACTTATTAGTGGGGTTAGTAGACAAAAATCATACAATATGTGGGATAGACTTATACTAAAAATTATTCATTGTTTATCTGATTTACATTTAACTGGGTGTTCTGTATTTTTATGTGCAAAATCTTGCAATCCTACAAGTTATTAGAAACTCTTTATGAACCATCTGGGACAGCAGAGCCCTCATTATTTTTACATTAGATAAAGTGATTTTAAATGTTTTACTTTCCAAAAAAATATATTTGCCAACAAAATAAAAAATACAGACTGATGTTTGTTGACTATAGCATAACCAGACCAAAATTATAATTTGGGGTATTTTTGGAGGGGGTATATTACAACAAATAATTACAAATTATTTTTCTAGTTAAGAAAAGTTTTATCTTTGAATTCATTATATATAAAGGTTCTTCTTAGTTCATAAAGAGTTTTGCATGCATTATGGCATTGGACCTGACACAGAGCAAGTGATACCGGCCCCAGTTTACAGGTGAGGAAACCAAGGCTCAGAGAAGCCGCGTGCCTTGCTTGTGAGTGGGTGGTCGGTTGCAGCGCTCTGAAACTAACGAATTTCCAGCTGAAGTGCTTGTTTTCCTGCAGGATTCTGGGTGCTGAGGACAATCATAACTGCTGAAGTAGAATCCTGAAATTGAACTCTTCTTTCTTCTGCCTTGGATGAGGTCACCAAGGCAGAAAACATTACAAAAGTTGTCAAGCATCGCTAAATCTGGGAGTCAGGGCATGTGGCCTACACAAGAGATGGCTCTGGGGAGAGTGGCCAGCGGTCTGTGCTGCGGTGCCCTCACCCCTCACCCCTCACCCCTCACCCTGTGGGAGTGGAGGGAAGTGCTTCTCCCTGCCTGTAGATTGAGGGGCAACGTGGGGATCCCTTGCAGCACTTGACATGTGTCCACCAGGGCCTAGGGTTCATGAGTGCTGCAGCCGAGTCTCCCCAAGGGAAGTTCCAAGGGGAATTTTGTAGCTGGAGATGTCCCAGTGTGAGTATAAGGGACAGCGCTTGGAGAAAGGAGCCTCTTTTCCAGCACTGGGCAAAACAGTATGTGCTGAGGAGCAGCGAGGGAGCTGGCTTGGTGGTCTTAAAGGGCATGCGGCCCAAGATGACATGTCCAGAGTGGGAGCAGGGGAAACCCAGGAACTAAGAGTTGGGGCATTATAACCAGCTAGTTTTCATGGGAAAGGCAATTTCTTGGAACTCTTTGAATTGCTTTATATACATTCACTCTTGTTAATTGTCATTGCAATCCTATAAACTAACTACTGTTGTTATCCCATTTAATAGATAGGGAAACTCTAGCACATATGTAGTTGGATTACCAAACCAAGCTCATACAGGCCGTGAAGCTGGAATATAAACTGAGGAAGTGTAACTATAGAGACAGGCTCCTAAGTTCTACTGATTTTATTAGGTCTTTACTGAATTAAATCCTCAAACAACCCCATTACTGTCCTATAATTATATTCAGCTGGGGTCAATAGGCTATAAAGTGAAAGGTTTTCTGAAGTTATTGATATTGTCCTAGGGAACAAAAATCAACTTTTCCTTTTCTTGATTTTATTTTACCACCCACTAAAGAAAAAGATGTGATATATATATTCACTTTGAGTTATTAAATCATTTAAGCCACACTCCCCATCCTGTACTCACAGAGGCTCTCACTCATAGGACAGATAGCAGAAATGATGGAAGACAAAATATTGCAAAGTGTGTGGTAAAGATGTTGAACTTCATGAGCTGTCTCTGCCCAGAAGCTTCTGCTCTTCTGTCACAGATGGTAGATAGGCAGTAAGAAGTGAAGAAATTCTGACCTGAACTTGTATTGATAATGAACCCAGGTTTGGCTGCCTACCACTCAAAAGCCAATAATTGGGACACAAGGGCTGGTGGAAGGAAAGCAGGTTTATTCAAGAGACTCGAGAAGATGACAACTTGAGAAGATGATGGACTCTCATCACAAAGACCATCTTAGCAATTAGACATGGGCAGGAGATTTTGCAAAAAGGGAAGAAGAAAAAAAAACCCGGACCACAGGAATCAAAGGGTGGGCATTGAGAGTTCTCCATGGAGGGGACTACGTGCAAATTAACACAGTCTGTCCAGAAATTGGTTGAAGGTCAACCAGCTCCCAGAGCTGGAATGTCTGAAGGTTGTAGTCTGCTTCCTTTGAAGGTAGTTCCTAGAATTCTTAAGCGATTAGGCTGTTTATCTGCAGCCACGTATTAGTTAACAGGTCATCATTTACAGAAATAATGTTAAAAGAATGGTGAGGTGGGTTACAGTATAATAAAAATTATCATCTATAGCCCTGGCTGGTGTAGCTCAGTGGATTGAACACAGGCTGCAAACCAAAGAGTCACCGGTTCAATTCCCAGTCAGGGCACATGCCTGGGTTGTGGGCCGGGTCCCCAGTGGAGGCCATGTGAGAGGCAACCACACATTGATGTTTGTCTCCCTCTCTTACTCCCTCCCTTCCCTTCTCTCTAAAAATAAATAAATAAAATCTTTAAAAAATATATCATCTATAAAAAAGCCTGCAGTCTTATGCATGTTATATAAAAATATGCAAATGTAAGAATGTATAAAATAAGGTCTTTCCGAGGAAGGTTTCAGCCAGGACTACTGTGCTAAAAGTGGGCTCCTTCTTCCAAGCTAATTGACAGAGGTGCTAAAATCACCTCTGAAAGGAATTATCACCATTACACAATACCATTTTACATATTCTAAATTACTAGTTTAATACCATGCCATTTTACATATCCTAAATCACTATTTCAATATAATTTAATATGAAAATTATTATAAACACTTCCCCAGGAGACTAGGGCATGGAGCCAGCTGGTGTGATTCTTTGCAGAGTCAAGCAGGACTAAAGCAAGAGTTGGCCTTTCTGGTATGAGAAAGGTTACAGCAAGGAAAGGCAGGTGGCTGGAGAGAACACATATTACTCTCACCTGCCCCACACCGCTTCTTCATGATAAGCACCCATGATCTTCTCTGGAGGGACCATGTCTGCTCCAGTCTAGCGCCGTGTGGTCTAGGTGAAGCTGGATACCCCTCCTCATGCCCCTGACCTTAACTGGTATTGATAGCGAACCCAGGATGAACAAATGACCCATGACTGACCAATCAGTCTGTTCCATAACTCAGCCACAAGACTTAAGGTAAACCCATGAGGGCTGGCCCAGGACTCTTGCCAGACCTTATGAGAAAGATACTCTTTAATTGTTGAAATAGCTTAAATTGGTAGAATGAGAGCCTAGAGTTGTTGGGGTCATCTATGCCATAAAAAAATGGGGAGAGACAGGATCTCCGTAATTTTGGCTTTCGTATCAGGCTTCACCTGAACTGATACAACCCCTGGACTTTCCAGTTTCATAAGCCAATAAATTTGCTTTTTGTTTTATTTGTGTTTTTCCTTAACCCAGTTTGGGTTAGGGACCTGTCACTCGATAATGAAAGGGTAAGGACCATTTCAGTGGCCCGAAGCAAGGGAAGCGGCTGACATTTGACCTAATAGCTATTGCCAGCACTTAGAAAACAACTTGAAAAAAAAAGCCTCATTAGCTGCATTGAAGATTAAGTCAGTTACAGATTTTGACCTGACAGGAGAAAAGGAGAGATGTTCCTGAATCACCAGCACACCTTCCGTTTCCCGCCCAGAGTAGATCCTGCCTCGTCAGTGACACAAGCTATTCTATTTCTCATTTTTCTCCTATGAAAGCATTTTCTCATCCTTTTGTATCTATGTGCGTAAATTAAAAAGACAGAAGATTAATTGAGAAATCCCCAACTCCCATCCCCATGTTAATCCGGTATCCTCTGCTTGAGGTTAGCTTGAATCCATAAAACTTCACATTGGTTTACCAAAACCCAAGTCTAATGAAGGACATGTTTATTTCTATCAGTGTCAGACAAAGCTTTAAAATATGATCTCATACAGAAGCTATCATAATTCCATATTAAAATGATTTCAGGAACATTACTGCCTTCTTGGTGAAAGGCCTAATGATTTCTTTGGGGATGTGGCAGAGGGCAAGGCACTGGCCCCAAATTACCGAACCAATGACAGTGGTCTAAATCTCCTAGTCTACGAGGTCTACTCATCGTGAAACTAACAGTACATAAAACTGCTATTCTCTCTACCAGCAAACTTGCTGGCTTAGAAAACTTGGCCTCCCAGATGTTCTACAGTAGTGAGGGGCTGGGCGGGGGTGGGGGGGCACAGCTTATCTATCCAGAAGAACCTTAAGAAACTCTTTCCAGCTCATGGTGTTGATTGGCATCACGGCTGTATGAGGCGTTGTCTCTAGTCTAGCTTAAATAATAAACTTTTCCTCAAAGCTGACAATGTCCAGCCCATTCTTCTATATTAAAAATCTTCTCTCCTTTCCTCTCTGTACAATTCCTTCCTTGGACCATAACAACTCCCATCTCGTACTAAATCATTGAGTCTTTAAGCGGAAACGGGGCACAGGAGAGGAGGGAAGGTTAAAGTTCCTTGTCTTCTGACATGCACTGTAAACGTGCCAGATGGATCATGTGTTTGCAACACCTGGACTTCACAGTGTTCCCAACATGTTGGCAACCCAAATTCCATGAGTCCCATTGAGTAAATATGGGAAAGATAAGGAATTCATCTCTACTCACTTAAAGCCAAAACACAAAAAGTAGCAAGCAAAAAGAAATACAAAATGACTTCAGACCTTAGAAACAGATAAGAAATGTCAGGAAGCTTCAAGCCAAGAGAACATCACAGACACATGGGGCTTGAACCGAGGCAGATTTAAGTGTTTCCTGCCTCTTAAATTCTGGCTCAGAGTAAATGCTCTTGTTTTATTTGGGTACTACTAGTCCTTCACAACCAACAGATTTTAGTACCACATTCTTTTGACATGTGCCAAATAGTGTTTTAAAGGATACTTTATTTGCTTCTTTTTTGGTGAGGCATTATGCCTATCTTATCTATTATCCCTATCTTACAAATGGAACAGTTGAGACCAGAAAAGTTAAATAAAATGACTAAGATGACATAAGTTTATACAGCAAGTATAATCACACAGAGTCCTGGTATATCATTTTTGATAACATATTTCTCATAAGTTTGTTTCACATAGATTATCTCTTTAAAAATAGTACCTAGAAAAAGATAAATATTTTCATATTTTGCCCTTACAAAAGCCACGTGATGCTCAAAAGGAATCGGGTAAAGTTTTACAAATGATATTAACATAAAAATAGAACTTACACAGGCTTGACTGAAGGCAGGCAGTAGATATACTGTGGAATTTATGAAATGATAGAAAATAGAAGTTTATATAACCTATGAACTAGCTGGTTCATGGGGGCTGACTCTGTATATCAATATAACGACTTTCTGGTCTTTTAAAAAATTTACTTATTTTTTGCTAGAAGGCATTATCACAAAAGTAAAAATAAATTCAGTTTTATAAAAACAAGAGAGGGACTATAAACAAGCATTAACTAGGCTTAGAGAGAAAGCAAAGATAATTAGTTACACAATGTAAGCCTTTCTCCGTATATCAGGAATGCCTGTTGCATCTTAATTATTTACACAGAATACAGATTTTTTAAAAAATAAGGTGGTGATAAACAACACTCCCAGTTTCACTGAAAATCTTACCAAAGTCAACAGAGGTGAATACAGAATAAGATGCTAGGAACCTGGACTACCAGTGAGCCTAATCTCTCTGGGCCTCAGTTTCCTCATCTTTAAGATGAGCATGTTGGACTGGATGATCCTTGACAGCAAAAACCAACAGTAAAACAGAAAAAGCACCCTTCAAAATAAGTTGATGAAATGAATAAATATATCTTTTTTGTTTTCTTTCTTAAAACCAAATAGCAAAATATCCCACAGTTTACCATAGAGGTAATTGATCTGAATATTTAATTTTGAGAGTTTCAGAGCCCCGTTTCACTAAATGTACTCAAATTTGTTCTGCTGTGGCTCTATGATTGAGTATGAGAAGAGGTGGGGAAAGGATTTGTGAAATTGAACCATAGCTGATGGTTCATCTTGCAAACAATTCTAATCCAGAGCAGTTCAACTAAGCCCTAATTTCCTTTCTTATTTAGTGCTGTTGCTACCTCATGGAAGATTCTACTTGACTCTTTTTTCTCCAGGCATTTCCCCCTCCATTGAGAAACTTCCATAAATTGAATGCAACCCCTTCAGACTATTAGAAGCATTGGCCTTCAATATATTAAAAGACCTCAAGTACATTTTTCTTTGGAAGTTCAATATCACAGAAGTCACAAGGCCATTTACAAGGATTACTTTCAAAGGCCTTTTATGGTTACTATTAAATAAATTATATGTTCAGTGTACTGGAGCTTTAGAGAAGAGATAAAAGTAGAATCCCTGCCTTGAAGTGTTTGCAATATCCTGCCAGGCCCAATAAAATATGGTGTGAAAGAGTTTTCATTGCAACAAGAACAGTCAGGTTTCACTGGGGGAAAAATTCACAAGGGAAACTCTTTCAAAGAGAGGACCCAGAGGACTCATGGGCACGGACAATGTAGGGAGGATTCACTGTGGGCATGGGGGGTACGGGGTAGGGGTGAGCAATGGGGAAAAAGGTGGGACAACTGTAACTGAACCGAATAAATTAAAAACTAGAGAGAGGACCCAGCAAAGCCAAGGCTTTTCCCTCTGCTAAAGGACCGAGTGACAGAGAGCAATGCGGGCCTTGGCACCACTTGCTCTGGACCTGAGCTAAGCTTGGACAGAATCACAGGTGAGCATGAAAGGAGGTCACCAGGGACCATGGACCGAGCTGTTGGCTCTGTGTCCAGACTTGCAGTGAGAGCAGTACAGCTCTGGGACTTTGATTCACTTTTTATCACCACAAATTTACTTAGATACAAAATAGAATTGCTGGAAACACAAATTTCTTTAGCCTCCTTATCTGTTTCCTAATCAAGACTATGGCTACATCTTGAAAATGTTGCTCTGAAGTAATATTCGTCAGGAGGCAGGTGGTGTTTGCTGCCACTGTGCGGAGTGGCGGCTCCTCTAGGGGCAGCCACACACTGCCAAGGCTGGGGACGTGCTTGCTTGGTGTATTAGTTTATTAGGGGGGCTGTACCTAAGTACCCCACACTAGGTGGCTTAAAGAACAGAAAGGTATCGTTTCAGTTCTGGAGGCCAGAAGTCTGACATTAAGGTGTTGACAGAATTGGTTCCTTCTGAAGGCTGTGAGGAAGAGTCTGTTTTGGGCTTCTCCCCCAGCTTCTGGTGGTTTGCTAGTTATCTTTGACATTCTTTGAATGTAGAGGCATCACCCTGATGTCTGCCTTCATCTTCACGTAGTGTTCCCTCTGTGTGGATGTCCGAGTCCAAATGTTCCCTTTTGTAAGGACAGAGCTGCGCTCCACTCAGCTACACTACCATGGCTCAGAAGAGATTTCTTGGTTTGGCTTGTGTATCTGTTCGTGAGGGATAAACATGTTTGTGCGTCCTAGAACAATGGAACTCAATTAGAGGGAATGGGTGTGGCCAGAAAAGGGTGATGAAGCCCGATTTGCAAGGGCTGTTTGGCTGGTGGACATTTGCAGGCCATCATTGTCAGGCCAGCGTAAGTGTGCACATCTGACCGATCCATGCTTGTGCAGTGGTGTGTACGCAAAACATCGGAAAGCAGTATCTGGACTAGATTCAAAGGCATCACAATTAGGGAAACGCTTGACTCTTGACCAGTTCCTGCTGGGTCTAACTTTACAGTTCACAGCTGTTCCGACACCTGTACCAATCATAATTTGTGAATCAATCCATCAGCAGCTACATGGTCCACTTCAGACCCGTGGTCTGCTGTGGAAACCAGCCTCCAGGACAGTCCCTAGTGGCCCATCTCCTGGTGTTCACACCCTCATGCAGTCCCCTCCCACACTGAACTAGGGTTGGTCTGTGTGACCAGTAGAATACGGCAGAAATGGTGGAATGTCACTTCCGAGATGAGGTGATAAGCGTCACTGTCCTTGTTGCTCATTCTCTTTATCAGATAATTCTCTCTGGGGGAAGCCAGACACCTTATTGTGAGCAGCTTTGAGAAGAGGCCCAAGTAGTGAGAAAACGAAGCTCCTGCCAACGTAAGTTTGAAAGCAGATCCTCCCACCCAGTCAAGCCGTCAAGTAGTTTGACTGAAAGTTCATGAGAGACCAGAACCAGCATCTCCCCCAATTAAGCCATTCCCAGATCCCAGATTCCTAACTTAGAGAAACTGTGTGAAACAGTAAATTGTACATTGTGAGACTGGTTTTCATGCAGCCATCGAAAACCAATACATCCACTCGGCTAACCCTTCTCATTTGAATTACTCTGTTTCTTATGCATTGTAGGGGCCACAGGCGATAGTTTTGTGGAAAATTAAACTGGGCAGATCAATCCTGCCACCATGTAAATAGTTACAGAACATAGTTACAGGCTTTTTACTTTTACAGACCCAGGTCTACAAAAGTGAAATGACTTGTCTGTGGTCCGCCAGTCAATGTCAAAGTATCATTGCCCTTTCAGGCTCCTCCAGAGGCACCCTCAGCAGCTAGGGACACACAGCTAATCATTAGGGTCAAGATAGGGTTAAAGTTAGGGTTAAAGTTAGCTTTGAGGTTAGAGTTTGGGTTTAAATAAGGGTTAGGGTTACAATTAGGGATAGGTTAGCAATAGGGGTAAGTTTAGGTTTAGGGTTGGGGTTAGGTTTTGAGTTAGGGTTAGGTTTAGGGTTATGGCTAGGTTTAGAATTAGGGTTAGGACTTTCAACATGGTCTCAGCAATGCAATGATCTTAGGCCAATAAATAATAAATTAGTCAAAATCAAGCCCAGCGCTACTGGTAACAGAGGCCCACTTCCTGAAGGACTTCAGTCAGAACATCTAGCTCGTAGCTACCCCGGGTGAAGGGTTATTAAGGCTGTGGATCCCGAGGTGAATGGCCCTGTGTGACAGGACACTCAGGGCCCTAAACTCTAGAGCAGTGAGTCTCAAACTTCTGTGAGCATCAGAACGCCCTGGGAAGCTTGTTCAAACGGTTCTCTTGGCCCCACTCTCAAAGTTTCTGATTCAGTATGACTGTGTCTGTCGTTACAGCACAGGGACCCCAGAGCCAGGACACAGTCGGACACACCTGACAGCTTGACACAACTGCCCTGATTTCTCCGGTTTGTCAGTGACACATTCAAGACAAACCAACCCTGTAGTTCCACGGGGTTCCAGCAATGGAAAATGCCACAGGTAACTAAAACAGAACTTGACAGTTGCCACAAATCAGTCTGCTGGTAAAGTCAGGCTGCCGGGCCCTTGTTAGGAGTGACAGGTTAGTGCTGCTTCTTCTTCTGTGACAAGGAAATACGAAGTGTCCTGGGCCATGGGGCAAAGCCACAGTGAGAGAGGGCAAGTTGGCAGCTCACAGGTGCTGCACCATCCGCAGGCAGGTTTCGGTCGGCCCAAATAGTATTTTTATTTTTTTCAGTGGGGTTCCAACATATAATATTTGGGAGACTTCATATGAAAATTTGGATTTTTCAGCTTTTATTAAAAAAAAATCTCATGGCAGTATGATGCTTACATAGAGTAAAATACTTGATAAACCTTGACGGAAATATTAATAGCTGTAAGAGAATGAGGACGGCTCAGTGCTGCTCAGCACTGAACTTAGATAAACAATGATGATCGAGGACCTGCTGATGGCAAGGCAGCTGCAGGAAGGTGACAGATGTACGGAGAATACAGTTGTCCCCCTTATCGATGGGGAATGCTTTCCAGCGCATGCCTGAAGCCATGGATAGTACCAAACCAAAATATAAATAAATAAATAAATATATATAATAGACAATATATACAATGTATTTATAGTTGACCCTTGGACAATGTGGGGCTAGGAGTGCTGACCCTCCCGCTCCCCATCCAGTCAAAAACCCGAATATAATCTTTGACTCCCCAAAACTTTACTATAGCACCTCTCTTGCCTCTCACAGAGTCAGAAAATGAATGGGTGAGGGGTGACTGGCACCATCTCCCGAGGACCCCTCACCCCTGCTGGCACAGGCTGTCTCCAGAACAGATGCAAGGCAGTCTCTGTGCTTGTGTCCCCTGCCTGACTCCTCCTCACAGTCCCCAGGCAGCACCTGAAGGGCCCCTCCCAGCCACTCTCCTGGCAGGGATGCTGGTCGGGCCTTCAGGTTGAGTAAAACTGAGTGCCAGGCCCCTCTTCCAGAAAGCACCGTCGGTCTCTAAGAGTGAACTCTTCTCCAGGAACCCCACACTTTACTTGACTCACTTCAAGAGAACATTCCCTCTGTCCCTTCTCTCAGAGGTCTCTTCAGAGTTTGTGGACAGATTCTATAGTTCCTTAGCTGATTAGGGAGAGGAGGGGCTGGGAGAGTGGGGTAGGACTGGGGATGTCCAGCCTCAGTTGTGGTAGCTTGTGGAATACTTAGCATCTTTTGTTTTGAGCTTCAGGACTGAACTGTAAATCAGAATGTGAAAATTCCCACTTGATAGTACTTCTTGCAGAAATTTGGATGAGTATAAAATGAATTGGTGTACATTGTCTATGCAACAAGAATCAGATTTTCAAAATGCTGTAAAAGAGGTGGGTTATATCTTAATTGCAAATAAGGATAAGTATTATTATTATTAACTTTGAACAAGATAAAGACATTGCATCGGTCCCTTCAGCTTCCCACCAGTGGGTCTCTGGTAGCGTCTATTGATGGGTTTGCCCTGCCCAGCTGATGAGAAAGTCAAAGTAACAAGGGAAATCAAGAACAAGCAGGTATGGCCTTTGAGAAAGATTAGGGCCTATACTTGACCTGACCACCAGAGATTAGACGGAAATTTATTTTGGTGACTTTGAGGAAATTTGAAGAGAGCAGAGAATGCCTTATGGTTAGAAATGAACTTTCACAGTAAAGCTTTGGCTTCAGGCATCTTTGGTAAATGAGTGACTTTCCTCAAGTAGCACAAGTATTACCTTTTTCATATTAATCTTAGCTCCTTTTATTTCATTTAACATGAATCTTTCCAAAGCATTAATATACTACTTTACCCATCTAAACAGGGTCTACTGATTACATCACACTCTCCGTAATTATCCAAGGTCAAATTATCCAAATCCCAATGGGTGTCCTAGGACATACAGTGATACACTCAAAAGCCATTGGACCTGAGGCAGCTCTTTGCCTTAAACATTAAACAACGCCCACCCTCCCAATTCACTGCTTTTAAAATTATTGGTTTATTAGAGACTTTTCTGAAATCTTTCCTATGATTAGTCTGATGACTCTTTTCACTGCTGCTTCCTGTCCATTAGAAGTCCTTGCAGTCTGAGGCGCCTGGCCTTTGGGCTTGGGAATTAGGCAACCACAGTCATTTGAACTATTGAATGCATGGAAACCAAGGGTGGGTCTGAGCAGATCTCCAAGAACCAAACAGTATTATCTTCACTCCATGTGACAACAAGGTTTGCTGTTCAGGGACCATTTCTGGTTATTTCTCAGTTCTTACCTGGGTTCAGGCTGGATGAGGTTACCAGATACCTGAGTTTTAGATAAGTAATATTGAGCCATAGTTTCTAGATAGAAATTAAGTATCATGAGGAAGCATTAATTCTTATATCACTGGGTCATTATTGCAATTAAAAATCTATCAAGATATGAAAACAGTCAGTGCATTTTTTGAAACGTCTTAATGTTACCAAGGAGTCAGCTTCTTATTTACCTGGCCCATATCTTGAAACTAATTCCTAAAGCTATTTATAATACGCAGGCTGTCCCTGGAGGCACACTTTAAAGAATGCTATTTCCAGCATGAGCTCACTCATTCAGGGCAGCGTCCTGGGGTTTTCAGTTCAAAATATCAAATTAGTACAGCCGGGCCGATTACCAAAAGCCATTAAAAGGCTCTGGTTGGCTTTTTAACAGCTCCCTACTCTCCTGCACTCTTCCTGCCTTGGAACCGCGGCTGTTCATTGCAAGAGCTGTTTTTTCTAAATTGCTTTTGACACAGGCTGCAGGCAGGCAAGCATGCAGTTAGAAGCTCACCCAGAATCAAAGTTATATGACAAAGCTGATCTTGGCTCCAAAAGTCAAAAGGAGAGCTTCATTTTGGCACAAGATTCATTCTGCTCTGACCCAAGTCAAGGACATTTCCTTATTTTTCAGGGCTTTTGATAACCTCATATCCATGTTAAAATGTGGGTCCCTAGATAATAAAAATTGATTGCTAAAGTCTTTATCAATGACATTTAAGAACTAGGTTCTGTCTAGGTTTGCTGTGGACTCCCCACCCCAAATTTATATGTTAAAGTCCTAACCCCAGTATCTCAGGATGTGTCTGTACTTGGAGATAGGGTCTTCAAAAGGGTGATTCAGTTGAAACAAGGTCATCAAGGTGGACCCTACTTCAATAGGACTAGTATTCTAATAAGAAGAGATTGGGATAGACAGACACAGAGGGAGGGCAGTGGGAAGGCACAGGAAGAACACTGTCATCTACAAGTCAAGGAGAGAGACTTCAGAAGGAACCAGCTCTGCTGACACCTTGGTCTTGGACTTCCAACATTCAGAATTGTGGGTAAACAAATTTCTGTTGCTTGAGACAGCCTTTGCCATGGCAGCCCTAGCAAACTGAAACATGGTTTCACTGGTTAAAAACCCACAACATAAACCAAAATGGTACAAGAAAGCTCATAACCACATATGGCAGCAGTGGTACCAAGGATAGCATATGAATTACAATTTGAGTACCTTTTTGCTCTAAGTGGCCCTGTTTAGGTATCAGTTATGGATAGACTTGGCACCACTGATGATCAGTCCTCATGAAATAGTTACTCTTTGAATAAAGGTGTTCTTTGTCCTATTCCAAACATGAAACATCTTCATCATTCTAAACACTTTTCTCATCTTCGAGGGCCCCTGACCTTTTCTGAATTCCAGTTTCTGTGGCCTTTGCTCCACCTCTAGGGTCTATGTGTCAGCTGAGCTCACACCCTCTCTCCCTAGGACTAGCCAATTAGCCTCCCTCCTGCCTTCTCCTGTATCTCTTTCCTCTCCAGCCAGAAGGGGAGACCCTCCTGTGAGACACACTTAGGCAGGTGCTGATTGTCAGTACCTTGTAGTTATCTCCTTTACTGGCTTAACTAAGGCACCAGGAATTAATCAGCTATTAGTGGTAGAGTCTACCCTTGCTTGCAAAAAAAAAAAAAAAAAATCATTGATGTACTAAAATGTTATTTCTGAAGAACTTAAACAAGAGAACCCTAATTTGAGGCCAAAAACAGTATTTCAGCAATATGTGAAAGTTGAAGTGGCTGTGCATTTAGATTATAATTGTAGAGACAAAAAATGAATTTCCACACTGCAAGCCCGGGGAGTCATCCATAAGGACTTGGCCCTGGAGAGGGTGGTTCTCGACTCCAGGAGAGTCTCCTGAGGAATGTTTGGAAAATTCTCATAGATCTCATTCACAGAGATCCCAAGTTAACTGGTCGGGGGTGGGGAGGAGGTCTATTCATCGATGTTTCAAAAATATATCAGGAATATGAAGAAAGAATCATTAATGAGGGAAATAGAGATAGAGAGAAAAAAGATAATAAAAAAGAGAGAAATTTTGAGAGAAAGAGATTGAGAAATAGCTGGGAAAAGGGATTGATTTATTTTTTACTCCTCACTATTATGCAGGACCCAGTGTTGCCTTTGCAAGCAAAATTCAGAATCAATTAGGTTTGATTGCAGCTAAGAGCATCATATTAAGACTGTGGAAAAACAACTCATATCGCAGAATGGATGATATCTTTAACTGTGGCATCACCATGAAAGAGCTTTACAAATTACAGGGTACAGTGGGCTATTTTGATGAGATTATGGGTTCTTTATATTGCTTACTCAGACAGGGATAATAGCAGAATACAACAATGTTTATAGTTGCTATTGAAAAAGCCCTTAAAGATGACCAGGATGAAAATAGTGATGATTGCACCTCCGAGGTGTGTTTTCTGTATAATGAAGTTGGTAGCACCTCTCAATCTGAGCAACCATACTTAAAGGTCAAGGTGGGAAGGTTCCCTCTAGATGTAACCGATAGTCCGCTATCTAACTGCAGCCCTGTTTTCCTATTCTTCCTCCTACTGCGTAATATTCATTTGTTGATCTTGTTGAGATACTCAGATGACAAATACTTGGAAATTAAAGCAGGATTGTGGGTTATGACAAAGGGCTTTCATTATTTACCATTGTAAATTAATTTTCAAATCTAATAGACAACAAGAAAAATCTGGATAAAATAGTGCCGTGGCAATACAATGTTTAGTACCAGGGAAAGCAAACATACATGGGGAAGTTGGCTGACATGATGTTAAAGTTATTGTGTACATATTTGTTAGTCAATTGCTATAAAAACATCTTTGTAAAGACATTAAATGAAAATACAGCATTAGGAAAACTATTGGGGGTTTTCTGAGATTTTTAATTAGTTTACTTTCAATATTATTTTGTATTAATTTCAGGTATACAGAATTGCAGTTAGACAACCGTATACTTTACAAAGTGGTCCCCCCCCCCCAGTATTTGAGCACTCTCCTGGCACTACACATAGTTATTGCAATATCGTTGACTATATTCCCGATACTGTACTTTACATCCCCGTGACTATTTTGTAACCACCAACTTGTACTTCTCAGACCCTTCACCTTTTTCATGCAGTCCTCTAACCCCCTCCCTTTGGCAACCATCAGTCGCTTCTCTGTGTCTATTGAGTCTGTTTCTATTTTGTTTGTTCATTTATTTTGCTCTTTAGATTTCACATATAAGTGAAATCATATGGTATTTGTCTTTCTCTCTCTGGCTTATTTCATTGGCATAATACCCTGTAGATCTATCCATGCTGTAGCAAATGGTAAGATTTCATTTTTTTTTTATGGTCTAGAAATAGTCCAATGTCTATATGTACCACAACTTTTTTATCTACTCATCTATTGCTGGGCACTTGAGTTGCTTCCATATCTTGGCTATTGTAAATAATACTGCAGTGAACATAGAGGTGCATTATTCTTTTGAATTAGTGGAAAACTATTGTTTTTCTGTATCTCCTCTTTCTTCATCTGAATATGCTATGTTTCAAATTCAGCATTCTTCAAAACAAACTAATTTCCCTCTCACTTCCTAAATTCTTGACTTGTTAACAGCACCACCCTCCAATCAAATTAGAAACCTCCATACCACAGTCTTCTCTCTCTCCCCCCCCCCAATCCACACCCCTATGTACCTAATGAGCTCTAATTTTTTCCAGAGTGCATCTCACCACTCTTTAGCCCACTGCCACAAGATCTACATCATTGCTCTCCTGGAGTATGGCAGTGTCCCCTGGAGGAGTGCTAAGCCATCCCAAATGCTCACACGCTTTTAGGAATGAGGATGTTACTAAAAACAACAAAACACACTCCCTGTGCCTGGTCTCACTTCCCCACTTCTGCTTCCCAAGCCATTTTCCCTTCCATTCCCAGGGGTATGTTTTGAAAGTTAAAATTAGGTGCATTATGACTTTGCTTAAGAACTTAGATTGCTTTAAAGATATAGTTCAGATTTCTTAGTATTCTAAGTACTTCATCCCTGCCCACACTGGATGGTTCCATTTACTTCTCATACAAGCCATGCTCTCTCCCACCTCTCCATCTTTCAACCCTACTTACTCTTTCTAGAATGCCCTTTAGCTCTTTTTCTCTCTCTCTCAGAAAAAGTCCTAAACTTTTTCTCTACCTCAACTTTTAATCCTAAACACCTGGACTAGCCAGCATCTCTTAGAATGAGTTAGTTGATCCAGTCAACATACAAAACACTCTACAAATCCTCAGTGTAAATTATTCATTGCACCGTAACTGCTGAGCAACTACTGTGTGCTAGATGCTAAGCAACAGTAGCATGTAAGAAAGATAAGGTCCATGGTCTCATGTTACTAATATTCTAGTGGCAAGAGACAGATGTTAAACAGAAAGCCCAATATCTACAGTGACATAAGGACAAAAATCTAACTGGACTAGACTGAGGACAGAATAGGAGATGAGAAAGTGGAGACAACTCAGTACATTTTGAGTTTTTTATTCATTTGCATGTCTTCCTTGTCCTCTAGCCTGTGAGCCACAGAAGAGCAATGATATCTTATTTATTGATTTAAATGAGGTCGCAGCAGAGTATCTGGCTTGTAATAAGCAACAATAAATTTTGTATAAAAAAAGAAGGAAGGAAGGAAGGAAGGAAGGAAAGAAGGAAGGAAGGAAGGAAGGAAGGAAGGAAGGAAGGAAGGAAGGCAAAAACAAAGGGAACAAAAAGGTGAAACCTCACACTCGGTGTTTGCCACACCAGCTCTTAAGTAGCATTCCTAACTGAAGGCAGAAAGCCTAAATGCTAAAGTTAGCAGACTGTATACTCTAACTATGATACCTAACTTCTTTTTGTATGTTGAAGGTCAAAGCGAACTGCAGTCCACAGCCAATGGTGGGAGTTCAAAGAAAGGATTTTATAGCTGTTATGGCATCAGATTCAGAACTGGAATCGGGGTATATATAAGGATAGACATGCTATTTAGAAAAATTAAGCACTGGGTGCTAATTATAATACTAGAGAATGAATAATCAACAGAAAAACAGAATCTTATGTTGGCTGTGTAAGGTAATATTAATTGCAGTCATTTTGTGATTTAATGACCATTTATGTTTATCTTGTAGCACAATGATAATTTTTACTCACATAACGTTACACTCTTAAGATTACCTTTGTTTATTACCTTATCAAACTAATACAGATCTAGTGCCCACCATATTAAAGACAATAGCTGAACTCTGTTAGAGGATATTCAAAAGTTTAGAGAACAAGCTCCTTCCATTAAAGAGTTACAGTAAAATAGGGAAGGAAAAGGTACTTATATAATATGGGCCAAATGTGACACTCTTTCTAAGACATAGCCAATGCTACAGGAGTGGCAGCCCCTATGAAGGAAGTCCCATGGGAGGGTTTGAAGGGTGTGGTAGGGGTCGGTCAGATGGAGATGACAGAAGTAAAAATTGTCGTTCTTTACAGATGGCATGATCTTATATAGAGAATATCCTAAAGTCTGTATTTAAAAAAAATTAGTCAGAACTAATTAACAAATTCAGTGAAGTTGCAGGATACAAAACCAATAAGTTGGGTTTCTACTCACTGACAATGAACTACCTGAGAAAGAAATAAAGGAAACAACGCCACTGCATTAGTATCAACAATAAAGTACTCAGGAATAAATTTAACTAAGGAGGTAAGAGATCTATACACCAAAAACTGCGAGACAAAACTACATGAAGGAAATTAAAGAGGGCACAAATTAATGGAAAGGTATTTTGTGCTCATGGATCAAAAAAAATAATATTGTTAAAATGTCCATGCTACCCAAAGCCATCTGTAGATTCAATGCTATTCTTATTGAAATTCCAACGTCATTTTTCACAGAAATAGAAAAAACAATCCTAACATTTGTATGAGACCACAAAAGATCCAAACAGCTAAAGCAGTTCTGAGCAAGAATAAACCTACAGGCATCACACTTCCTGATTTCACAGAGTGGAACGGTTGCCAGGAGTTGGGGGTGTATGTATGGGGGGGAGGGGAAATATTGATCACAGGGTGCAAAATGTTGTGCAAGATGACTAAGCTCTGGAAAGCTGATGTAAAGCATGGGGACTATAGTTAACAATACTGTATTGTATACTTAGAAGTTGCTAAGAGAGTTTATCTTAAATGTTCTTATCTCTCTCTCTCACACACACACACACACACACACACACAAGAGGTAACTACATGAGATAATGAATGTGTTAACTAATCTTACTCTGGTAATCATTTCACAATATATACATATATTAAATCATCATGCAGACATCTTAAACTTACACAATATTACATCTTAGTTATACCTCAATAAATCTGCAAAATACAATTTTTATACAATAAAGAAGAAAATGGTTGGAATAAAAGGTATTCTAAAGTGAACAAAGTTCAGAAGTGGGACTTCATGGTGTATGTCCAGGAAACTATGACTTTTCATAGATGGAAAAGTAAAGTAAAAGGGGTGAAATAGGTAAGAATGAGAAAGTGGATTCAGACGAGACCATGATGGCCAAGTAGAAGTTTAAACTTTGTCCACTTCTTTATCAGTTTCCAGAAAAGCTGCATTTGGAATTCCCTGCACTATGTGCACTAGGTCTTCTTAGCCCTAACCAAGGGCCCTAGTACAAGACAGTCCCAACACGGAAGGATTCCTGAGGTCCAGCTCATATGTGATGAATGCATTTAGTTTTCACTAACTGCCATCCAGCTCTTTAATCTCAAGATCAAATTGTCATCAATTGTGCTACATATGGATGGTAGAACTGCCTAAAAATGCTCATACTTCAATTGCCTGTATCTGCTTGTTTGTTTTTCTTTTTAAAAAAGATTTTGAGACAGCTTCTCATTTATTGTTTGAAAAATACAGTTAGTTTGTCAAGAACCCATTTCAGTCCACCACTGACAGGCAAATTTCCCTGCTCGGAGGTGTTAATTTACAGCTGCTTGCTATTTCAGGAGATTCTCTGTCCCTGTCTTGTGAGAGGATTAGAGTTTCTCTTTGCTCAGGCACGAACACCAATGAGGATACAATCTAACTGTAAAACCTTCACTCATCATCCAAAAGGCCAAGTAACTGCCCTGTAGCAGACTGCAGTTCCTCATTTCTTTGTGTTATTTTGTGCAAATCTCCACCTCCAGGTGGAGCCAGTGTCCCAGGAAGTCACTGGAAATGTAGACAAGGCTGTTAAGATAGATGCTTCCAGAAAGACCCATCATCTGCACAGCTATATCACACAATTTTTGGTAACTACCTGCTGGAGTGCTCCAGACATGACAAAAACAAGAAAGCGCTCTGTTTCATGATTCCATGGGCTACTTTAGGGAATTTCCACCAGTGTGTACGACAGCTGCTTGTGATTCTCAAAAGGCAGACCATTCAGGGGCGGTAATGAGCACAGGTAGCTCCACAATGCATTCTTTCTCTATTTGTCTCTATTTAAAAATACGTATACTTCTCTGTAAAGAGCTGAAGGTACCAAATGAGTTGGGAGTAAAGGAAGTGTTTTCCAACAATATTGGCCCCCAACATTTTTTTCCAGCCTGTGAAGATTTTATGCCCACTTGGTAGAGTTGGTTACAGTCTCAATCAGAATGTAGGCATGGACCAGACATATACCTTTTCCCAAGAACTTCCCAAGTCTATCTATGATGCTAGGATCCAGTGTCAAACTTTAGAAGTAAAAAAAAATTTCATCTAGTTCAACTCATTCATTTTTTAAATAAATCCTTTTTAAAAAATGTAGAATATAATATAGATTTAGAAAAGTACATAAAGATGTAAAATTCAATAGTTTAGAACCAATAAACATTTTGTTTCTTGACCTTACTTCCCAAGTCAAGAAATAAAACACTGAGAAGCTCCCTTCCTATCTTCCCAAATATTATCTTCTCCCTCCAAATAGAACCACATCCTTGGTTTTGTTCATAGTTTGGCTATTTAGGTATACATCTCTAAATTGTATTGTTTAGTTTTTGCCTCATTGTTTTTTAAACATTATAGAAATATGATCATGCACTGTTCTTTATGTCTTGCTTCTTTAATTTTCTGCAGTGTTTGTGAGATCTGTACCAACATTTTGTGAAGCTGTAGTGTATTCATTTTCATCACAGAACTCCATTGTATGAACATACCACAGTTAACTACCCATTCTAATGTTAATAGGCATTTAGTTTTTTCTCATTTGGAGATATTACAAATAATGGTAGCAGGTTAAAAGAACTGGTATTAATTCTTCTTTAAATGGTAGAATGCACTCATGAAACCACCCAGTCCTGGGCTTTTCTTTGTTGGCAAGTTTTTGATTACTGGTTCAATCTCCTAATTTTTATTGATCTGTTCAGACTTTTTATTTCTTCTTGATTCCATTTTGGTATATTGTATGTTTGTAGGAATTTGTCCATTTCTTCTAGGTTATCCAATTTTGGAGCATATAACTGCTCATAACAGTCCCTTGTTTTATTTTAAGATATTCATTGAAATATCTCCTCTTTCATTTCTTATTGTATTTATTAGAGTCTTCTCTATTTTTTTCATAGGTAGTCTAATGAAAAATTTGTTGATTTTATTTTTGAGAGAAGTCTTAGTTTTGTTGATTTTTTCTTATTTTTCTATTCTCTAATTTATTTCTACTCTAATCATTACTCTCCCCTTCATTCTGCTAAATTTGGGCTTAGTTTTGTTCTTTTTCTCATTCCTTGAGGTATAAATGAGGTTTACTTCAAATATTTTCTCTCTTTTTAATGCAAGCATTTATTGCTGTAAACATCCTTCTTAAATCTGCTAACAAATCTTATAGTTTTGTATGCTATGCCTTTATTTTTATTTGCCTCAAGATACTTTTTAAAATTCCTTTTTTGTTTCCTCTTTTATCTAATAGTTGTTCAAGAATGTATTGTTTAGTTTCCACATATTTGTGAATTTTCCCATTTTCTTATGCTATTGATTTCTAGTTTGATTCCATTTTTGTCAGAAAAGATACTTGGGATGATTTTGATTGTCCTAACTTTGTTAAGATTTGTTTTGTGACCTAATATGTGGTCTATCCTGGGACTATTCCATGTACATCTGAGAAAAGTGTGTATTCTCCAAAGTTCTGTATGTGTTTGTTAAGTCCATTTGTCTATCTGGTTAATCTGTTCTGCTGTTTCCTTATTGATTTTTTGTGTGGATGGTCTATCTATTATTTAGAGTGGAACATTGTGGCCTTGGCTGGGTAGCTCAGTTGGCTAGAGCATCATCCTGATATGCCAAGGTTGCAGATTCAAAACCAGGCCAAGGAACATACAAGAATCAACCAATGAATGCATACATAGGTGGAACAACAAATCAATATTTCTGTCTCTCAAATCAATAAATAAAAATTATATCTTTCCATTGGATTGAATATTTTATTATTACAAACAACTTTTTTTTTTTTTTGGTCTCTAGAGACAATCTATTTTGTCTGGTATAAGTATAGCCACTTATGGTATCTTTTGGTTGCTACTTGCATGGAATATTTTTTTCCATTCCTTTGCTTTCAGTTTGTCCTTCATGTATGTCCTTAAATTTAAAGTGAGTCTTTAATAAACAGCATATCAGTGGATCTTGTTTATTCATCCATTCAGCCACTCTATGCCTTTGGATTGAGGAGTTTATTCCATATCTATTTAAAGTAATTATTGATCAGTGAGAACTTATTTTTGCCACTCTGTGTTCATTGTTTTTTAAATCTGTTTTGCAATTTTGTTCCTCTCTTCCTCTTTGCTATATTCTTTGTAATCTGATGATTTGCTATAGTTGTTTGCTTTGTTTCTTTTCTTGTTATATCTCCCAATATCACTTTTAAACATGTATGCAAAAGTTTTAAATATAATCTAGACAATTGATTTAAAGACTTTAATATATATTTATATGTAATAACAGTGATCTCAACAGACAGAAAAATATTCACTAAAATTAACATCTCACTTGCAATATGTTTTTTAGAAACTCTTAACCAACAAGGAACGAAAGGAACTTCTTTAATTTCATAAGGGTATGTGTCAAAAACTAACAGCAATTATAAACTTAATGGAGAAACTTTAGAAATATTCCCATTGAAGTCAGAAATGAAGGATGGTGTCTATTACTCTTACTCTTTAGCATTATGCTATTGGTCCTATCCAATGAAATAAAATAAGGAAAATAAATGAGAAAAATAAGAATTGGAAAGGAAGAAACAAAATGTCCTTATTTATGAGTGCCATAGACTATCTCAAAGGATCTACAAACAATTAAAATTAATTAGAATTAAGTAAAATGTCTCATTACAAGATTACAATATAAAAACCTATACCATTGGCCATAATAAAAATATAGAACAATTTCACGACCCCTCAAAATTTCCTGTGCCCATTTGTTGTAAACCCCTCCTCTGGCCCTTGGTTCTTAGAAACCATTGAGTTACTTTCTGTCCTTATAATTTTTGCTTTTTTCAAAAAGTCATATAAATAAAATAACATAGTGTTTATCCTTTTGAATCTCGCTTCTTTCACTTAGGATAATGCATTTAAAACCCATCCATTTTGTTGCATGACTTAGTAGTTCATGTATTGTTATTACTAAGTAGTATTCCACTATAATGTACCACGGTTTGTTTTTCCATTTCCCAGTTAAAAAACATTAGGGTGTTTCCAGGTTTTTGCAATTATGACTAAAGTTGCTATAAACATTCAGATACAAGTTTTTGAGTGAACATAATTTTCATATCTGTTGGATAAATTTAGAGGCAGAGTAGCTGACAAGCTATTTGCAAAAGAGACTGCATCATTAGTATTCCTATAAACAACATATGAGAATTCCAGTTGTTCCATATCCTCTTCAGCACTTAGTATCATAAGTAGTTGTTTTTTTAACCACTTTAGTAGGCATATAGTGGTACTTCATTGTTGTTTTATTTTGTATTTCCCTGATGACTAATGATATTGGCTTATAGTTTTCTTTTAATGTCTTTTATTTTGGTACCGGGATAATGCTGGCTTTATAGAAAGAAATGGGAAGGGTTCCTTCCTCTTCTATTTTCTAGAACAGATTATGTAGAATTAGTATAGTTCATTCCTTAGATGATGGATGGATTTCACCTGTGAAGCCATCTGGGCCTAGAAGCTTTCTAACTATAAATTTAATTCCTTTATTATATATTAGACAATTCACATTTTCTATTTCTTTCTCTGTGAGATTTGATAGTTTGTGTCTTTCCAGGAATTTGTCCGTTACACTAATCAAATGTATGGGCATAAACCTTTTTATAATATTCCCTTATTATTTATTTAACATCCCATGGGTCTATAGCAATGTCTCCTTTTCCATAATTGATATTGATCATTTGTGTCTTCTTTCTATGTTCTTGGCCAGTCTATAAGTTTATCAGTTTTATTGATCTTTCCAGACAACCAATTTTTGGTTTCATTGATTTCCTCTATTGTTTTGCTGTTTTCAATCTCATTTCTTATTTTTATTATTACATTTTAATGTTTGATTGGGTTTAATTTGATTTTTGTATTTTTTTGGAGTTTTAGTGAAAACTTAGATCATTGATTTCAGACTTTTATTATTTTCTAGTACAAGTATAATGATATAAATTGCTCTTAGCGTGATTATAGATGCATCCTACAAATTTTGATATGTTGTGTTTTTATTTTCATTCAGTTCAAAATATTTCTAATTTCCCTTGTGACTTTCTCATTGATCATTTAGAAGCATGATGTTTAATTCCAAATATCTAGGGATTTTTAAAATGTATTTCTGTTATTAATTTCAAGTTTAATATTTATGTTCAAAGAACATGCTTACCATGATTTCAGTTTTACAAAAACTTGTTAAGGTGACCTGACTGGTGTGCCTCAGTTGCTTGGGCATTGTCCTGCAAAGCAAAAGGTCACCAGTTCAATTCCAGGTCAGGGCACATGCCTACGTTGCAGGTTCAATACTGGCCGGAATACGCATATGAGAGGTAACCAATCAATGTTTCTCTCTCACATCGATGTTTCTCTCCCTCCCTCCCTTTCCCACTTTCTAAAAATAAATCAATAAAATCTTTTTTAAAAAGTTGTTAAGGTTTGTTTAATGGCCCAGAACATGATCATTATGGAACAGTTAGAAAATTCATATGAGCAAAAATAACATTAAAAAATCCATTGCCCAGAGTTAGTTAACAGTTTGACATGTATTGTTTAATTTATTTTATTATACCCCATATATACGTACATGTATATGTATATGTACACATGTGTATGTGTGCTATATATAGACATACACACATCTACAAATGTAGAATCATGCCATATAGATACTTTATCTACATAAAGCTGCATAAATTAGTGGTTAAGACATGAGCTCTTAAACCACACTGCCTGGGTCCAAATCCAGGTTTCACAGTTCACCAGCTATGTGATAACCTTTGGTGATGTCCTTCAATTCTCTGTGCTTCAGTTCTTCACTTGTAAAATGGGGATGGTAATAATGGCACTGACCTCATAGAGATTTTTAAGAGAATTATTTGAATTAATGCAAATAATCTACATAGCCCTGGCATTTTGTTAACATTACATAAATGCTTCCTGTTTTCTACTATTGCTTCCCCCTGTCATGGTTCGGACGTAAGCATGAACCATGGTTTATTTAGCTCATACCTTAGTAACAGGCATTTGGATATTTCCAACATTCACCAGCACAAAGGTACTGTGATAAAGATCACAGGTAGAGTGCATTCACGGTTATTTCCTTCCTTAGGGTGGATTCACAGAGGTACAATTGCTATTTTGAAGGATGGGTCTATTTGTAAAGATTTTTGATGCTTTTGCCCAAGTCCCAAAGAAAGTTTATTTTTGTTTGTTCATTTGCTTTAACTTATTTACCAACCCATCATTATGTAACAAGGTGTGACAATGTGTCATTTTAGGAAGCATTTTCCACAATCTTCTAAAGTAATTCCTGTTGAGGTTTGAGTAGATAATAGCATTAGAACACAACTCATTCCGGCAAGTTTCAAAGAGCTCCCCAAAGAAAGGATCTCACTCCAGGGCCCCAGATCATGAATGTTTCTTTTATAAATGAGTCCCGGAAGGATGACAGCAGACGCCAAACAAAAACACAAAGGAGAATGTGCTGCTACATTGAACAAGTTTTTAAACTGTATAAATTAAATCTGGAAAATCAATGATCTGATTAAGAAAAATTGCCTTTCAGGCATTTACAGCTTTTAAAGTTAGATGTAAATCCACCTTCTATGGGTGCAGATAACATAGACCTTTTATGAAAGGAAAATGTTTAATAGCATGTAGAGTGCCTAGAAATAGAAATTCCTCTATATAATTCTACATATTATGTGTATGTATACATGTAATATATATAGTATAAAACTATATGTGCTATAATATATATATATATAAATATCAATACATAATGAAATGGGAAGTATTCTCTCTGTCTCTGTCTGTCTGTCTGTCTGTCTCTCTCTCTCTCTCTATATATATATATATGCTTGCAACCATGAATACTTAGCTTCTTGATTTGATAAAAACTACACTTGATTCACAACAACAAAAATGGAACATTTTGGGACAATTTCTTCTCTGTTAACACTAAAATGCTAAAAAGTAGTGTTTAGAGAGGTGAGGAATATGGCCTTGAAAGTTTCATCTTAACAATTTTCCACCTTCCACTCCATTTCCCAACATGAATAGCAAATGTTTGAGAAAACTCTGGTCTGCAAGTAAATACGACCAAACCCAAGAATCTCACAATCTCTGCCAGAAAAGTATGGCTGGTGAAACCAGGCCAGACAGTCTTACATATTTAACCAAGCCTTAAAGGTAGAGACCTTGAGTCATTCTCACAGATCAAGATTTGCCAGAGGCTAACTATAATCAGATAAAAGAGAGATCACTCCAGGGAAGTCATCTTTACCTGAAGAAAACTATAGCAGGACAAAAGGCCAGCCCTACTTGCGGGAAAGAATTGGAGCAACTCTATTGATATTTTCTTGCAGTAAACAAACCGACTGATAGAGAGAACAAGCTGATCTACTTTAAGGACACATAGACCCAAAGAACTAAAAACTGAGGTGCAGAAAGGTTTTTTTCATTAAAAAAGCTCTCTTTAAAAAGAATTACCAATCTTCTGAAATGTAATTTATACTCCAAGGCTCATTTTTCTTTGGCTCCACAGTCTGAGATTTTCCTACAAAATTAAAGTTCAATTGTACAGAGTAATTAATTTAGTATATTTTCAATATCTTAGGGATGTGAAGGAGACCCGTTCACTATGAGAATCAAGACTGTGGGCTTGCTTAGAGTGTGGTATATTTGGAAATCAGAAAATCAGAAAACTCATATCCACCTGAGCCTATTTTATTCATTTTACTTCCTTCCCTTTAAATAATATCCTGCTACCAGTCTTGATTATTTATGTCTTCTCAAATGACAGGTCTTCATATGAAAAACTCATGTAACTTTTTGACATCTTCAATTTAGTTGAATAAAAGATCTCATTAATACAAGCTGGTAATGATAGTTTATCAAAATGTTTGCTCCATGCCTCTTTCATAGGAGTGCACATTAACAGAAACAGTAAAAAAATGTGTCAACTTCTCATCTAATTTAAACATCTTGAGACTAAGACAGATTTTAAAAGTAATTAGTTTTAGACCAGCAAAGAACAGCACCAACAGAACACGTTCTCTTTTCAAAGTGCTTTTCTGTTATTCTCACTTTATCTGCAATGTTCCATGAGCTGGTTCAGTCTAGTCTCATTTTATGGATGAAGACACCTGGCACTGTCTTCATCCATAAAATGAGGCTGGACTCCATGAAGACGAGACAACAATAATCTTCTGTATTTATAAAATGAAGGCAGTGGACGGCAGCCACAACCAGTGAGAAGGATGATTTTCTGAGTCCTCATCCTACCTTTCTTGTGAATTGTTGAGATATATTGTCTTTACTTCTTTTAATACACACACACCTACCCATACAGGCATATTTTTTATATCAAGCTACAGTTCATATTGACTTTGCACACACAGGTATAAAACAAAGCTGTTCTGATAAGGCAGATGGACATTGGAATAAAAAGAAACTAGAACTTGCAGGTCAAGTAGACCAACTCAAATCTTGGTTTTGCCACGTACCAGCTGTATAACCCTCTCCGAGTGCCATTTTCCTCACCTGTAAAGTGGGGCTAATAGCAACACCTTCACAGAGAGGTAATGAGAACAGAGGAAATGTGAGCATACTAATGGGTACATAGTAGATGCCTGTCTGTTCCCTTCTTATTAGTAAATACAGTAGGTCGCAAATCAGTTAAATCACTGTCCTTTACTACTTAACCTGAACAAATGACAATCTACACATTTGCAAGGGGAAACAGCAAATAGCACAGGAGAAGACTAAGCAGGATGTGCACAGTCCTCAGATAAGCTGCTCACAAATGGCCAGACGTGAGGAATTCCTTTGTCTCTGTCACTACCTACTCTGTCCCAAGGGCTAATGGTGGTGGCAGTTACCAAAGGGCTGCAAGTGAGCGGCGGGAGAGGTGAGCTGTTACAGACAGGAGTAATCCAACCCCAGATCATTCTTTCCCATTTAATTACGTGTTGAATTTGTGCACAACTTTCCCCATAAACTCTTTTTCCCAGGGATGCTAAACTCAGCAAAGGCAAACTACTTTCCTAATAATGGAAAAGACATGCTCCTTTTTCCATTATTAGCTCAGGCCTCCAAAACTACCCAGGAAATTCTTTGTCATTCATTCTAAAGGGAATCACTCTAAGAAGATGAAACAATTAAGACACCTTTTCAAACCATTTTCATACCATCTCAAAACTCTTTATTGGCATACTTTGCCAGTTAGAAAATGAGTGCCCCAAAGAGATCATTTTCTTCTTCAGAAGTACAGGCCTGTGTCTTGTCCTTTCTAAAAGGGAGTGGGTGCTGATGCAGTGAACTACAGATTCCCAAAGATCCTTGGGATTTCCTGCTGGAACTTTCCACCGCTGCCACCAGAGGCCCAAACAATAAGAACCTGATACCAAATATTTGTCTGCACCTTTTCTCCAGCACACAGGACTTTGAACTAGAGAGTTAAAACTTTTTTATGGGAAGAAATCTAGGGATCTAAATTTTCATCGCATGACCTTGGATGAGTGTTCTAACCTCCCAGACTGCAAAGAGGCTGTTAGCAAGTCTGGCCTCTTGGCCACCACTCCATGGTTTCCTGTGGGGAAAAGCAGGCTGGTATATGGAAACCGCTGAACTAGGAGTTGAAAGGTCTGGTTCTAGTCCAAGTTCTGATAACATTTGGGTGGGACCTTGACTTCTATGGCTTTAGCTTCTTCCATTTACACAATAAAAGTCAATGGTAAGATCAGTGATTCTGATGAAAGTTGGACTGTTGTCCCAGAAAAATGGGGGGAAAAAATCTCAAAAATTGGCACACAGTACCTGGAGGTGCCCTGACCCACAGGGCTGGACGAGCCTGCCCGCTCCAGGATGCTATGACCATGGTACTCATGTATCCTGACAGGAAGGGGTGTCTTGTCCCCACTGGCTCCTGTTGCTCTTATTGCAAGAGGCAAGGAAGAATGGATTAAGGAGAAAGAAGCACGAGAAGGCCAAGGTGACAAGTGATGACTAGATCGTTAGCTAAATATATTCTCTTTACACATCAACTTAGGCCTCCGTGCAAAGAAAGAAGAGTTCACTGCTGTGGCCCTGTATGCATTTACAGAAGTCAGCCAGAATGTCTCATTTACTTCAGTGTTATGTGCATGAGAGAGATAAAGAGACAGAGAGAGCCTCCCCTGTAGTCATGTCCTACCTATGAACACACAACAGAAGTCCCCCAGCATACAAATCGTCCAGCAGGGCTTCTTGTGGCAGAGTGGAAGTGAGAGGTGCTCCTTGGTCACTGCCTTATCCCAGTGAGGGCCAGGTAGCAGTGGCCTCTGTAGTAGCAATAGAAAGTCACCAGCAGTATCTCAGCAACACAAAGAATAAACATAAAGAATAAGGTACAGTTCTACATTGCCTAATTAGGCAATATTATACCTAGAACTTATATGTATGACCCATGGACATAAACTAAGCAGGGGGAATGCCGGTGGGAAGAGGTTGCAGGGTGGAGGGGAATAAAGGGGGTAAAAAAATGGGACAACTAATATCATAATCAATAAAATATACTTTAAAACATAAAAAAAATTGTTCTGAGAATTACATAAATTAATAGAGGTAAAGGACAGTGCCTAGCAGTAGGATAGCACTAATAAATGTTAACCATTAGTGCCAAAAAAAACAATTTACAAAGAAAAGAAAAAACCACTAAAATTCAACTCCACTGTATGTATGGAGTACATGCAGAATCAAAAAGATCTTCTTTTATTCAATAATTGGATAAGGAGGCCAGGAACTAGAAGATAGGCTAAGTCTTAACTGATTTGTTTAGCACAATGAGAAACACCAATGTAGTGCGTTTACAATTATTCTCATAAAACCAACACTGGTTAAGTCCTATATTATCTATGCTGGCTGGCTCTCTGTTTGACCCCACCTGCCACCAGATTCATTCTCTGCCTTTCCCTGCTCTCCTCAGTATCCCAGCAAGGGGCCTCTGACATGTGGGCTCCTCCACTCCAGACTCCTTGCTGGGTCTGGGCAATGGGAAGCTCCAGCAAGGGATGGAAGCACAGTGTCCTCCGCGGCTACAGCTCCTGGTGGGCAGCCCCGCCTCCAAGATCCCAGGTCCCTCAGGGTTTGGGAGTAATGCCATTCCCTCCCTTTCCCCTCAGGCCAAGGGGTTACAACAATCTCCCACTGTGACTAGACTGGATATTTCTCCATTCCTTGCTGGTCCCCTAGTGCTGTCCACACCTCTGAAAACAGTCTAATGCACTTTCTTTAGTTAAATCCTTTTGACTGTGGCATCTGTTTCCTACTGGGACACTAACTGAAACACTTATTTTCTTATCTAAATGTCTCCTTAAAATCAGCCTCCCCCCACCCCAACCAGAAGTCAGCAGAGTTGCCTTCGATTTCTTTCATGCTTCATCTCTTCTACTTTACTCCCCCAGTCCCACCTCAAACACAAAAAATGTGGCCAGCACACCCAGTGCTCCATCTGAGCTCACCTTTCTCTCAAATGAACTAAAGAAATCATCTCTAAACCTTGACGTGCTGGTTGCCATGAGTCTGTCCCGGGTAGGTTCGACCAGCTGTTCTCAACTGCGGTGTCAGATTCCACACAGCACTGAACCAACTCTGCAGTAACTGCCACTGTCATCAGTTAGTGGTAATAACCGTGTGTGTGTGTTATAGATACTATGTCTATAGCTATACAAAATTAGGAAAGATCTAAGTTTTGTCAAAAATATCACTGTCCTAGTTTCAATTCTAGTCCTTATAGTGAGAGAAAAAAGGATGGAATTGCCAACAGGACAATGTGAATTTTACAGGAAAAATCTAACAGCCTTATCCCAAAAGCTGAAAGTGTTCACAAGAGTGTAATTGTTTTCATTGAATACATGTTTGTTGAAGTCTGCCACGGGGCAGACCCTGTGCCAGGCATAGAGGATACGACAGTAAATAAGACAGAAATGGCCTCTACCTTCCAAGAGTTCGTAGTGTGATGGTAAGGACAACTTTGACTAAGTTCATAGGAATGGTGAGTGTTGCGAAGAAGAGATTTGGATGCCATTTGAGCATATGACAGAGGATCCGACTTACCCTGCATAGTCAAGGAAGCAAAGTTGAAACTGTGCCCTGAAAGACTGGCATTGGCTAGATGAGTGGGGGTGAGAAAGATGGAGCAAAATGTGCAAAGAGGAAGGGAAAGAAGATCACGTGTTCAAGGACGGAAATAGGCCAGCGTGGCTATAATAGAAAGGGTACAAGATGAGTCTGTAGAAGTGGGTTGGATAATTCAAGGCTCTATAGCCAAATTAAGAATGTGGATTTTTTATTTTAAGGCCAACGGGAAGCTATTGAAGGGCTTTAAGAAGGAGGCAAAAATGACCAGATTCTGAAAGGATCTCTCTGGCTGCAGAAAAGCCCTATCAAGGAGGATGGAAATGAATGTGAGGAGACTGGTTGGGAGGCTGGTGGACTCAGTCCAGGCCAAAGATGACACTGGTTTGAACTAAGGGAGTGATGATCATGGGGAGAAGTAGATTCAAAAGGTATTGAGCAAACGGGTCCATAAGACTTGAAAATTGGTGGAATGTGGAAAGTAAAGAAGGTAGAGTTGCGATAACTTCTGGTTACCTAGCTTGTGTAGTGGGATGGATGGTAATGCTACTTCCTGAGGTAGGGAATGCAGGAAAAGACAGGGCTGGGGGCATGAGAATATCATCCATCATGTTAGATGAAGAAAATGTGGTTAATTGCTACGGAACTAAGCTACAGGTCGAATCATATTAAATTGTCAATGCTTGGCTGCCAGAATTTAAAAACCGGTGTACGCTTATTCATCATAATACTAGGGAAAGCAGGCAAGAAATGTGCTGAGTTTGATGCTAATTTTAAACAAGGATTCAGGTTTCTTGCTCTGGAGATCACTTAGAGAAACAGGTGCCCAGCACAGCATGTGGAAGCTCCATCCTAGATCTTGGATCACCATCAACACTATGCATATTGGATAAGCTGAAGCTCTTCTTTAAAAAAAAAAAAAGCCCCATAACAAAAAGCCCCATAACAAACAAGAAGGAGTATTAACCGAGGTCTAGCATTGCTCATTGCAGTTTCTGAGAGGGCTACCCCTTCTGCTCAGGCTGCGTCCTCTGCGACTGTATTTCAAGGCTTGGAGCCTATTTCTCTTGAAGCGAAATCACAATTGTTAACAGGGAGCAAAGTCAAGTCTACACAGTGTGAGATTGTTTTCACTGAGCACAGCTTTACCCTGCAGGTCACTTCAAATTAGGGATTCACATCACTTTTACTCTTGTCTGGTGCTGGTGTATCACCCGTGATTAAGTAGGGATCCCAGAAACATACTGCTAGTGAAGAGCAGAACTGCACACGTAAAAGATTCAAATCTAACACATTAGCTACTATTAGCCAAGAGTTTTTTTAAGGTATTGGTATTAACAAGTTGATTTCTTAGTCACAATATTTCCCATGTGAAGTCTCATGACAGGTTTGTAACCGTACCTGCCTGTTTTCTTCACTCCCCCAGACTCCAGGGCAGGGAGGGAGGGAAATTTATACCCATGTTTAATTGCCTTCTCTGCTTAATTTATTTCTGCACTGCTTTACCACAGAGATACATTTTTTTAGTAGAAAGGGGTTACTTTGACTTTCTATGACTTGGTTAGTTTCTCTCAAGAAAACAACTGCATATTTATATTTCATAATTTTAAAAGAGCTTATAAATGCCTGTCAAATGACATTATTTATAATCGCCTTTATTGGGTGATTTTTTTAAATTTATAGACGTGTCCATGGCTAGTTGGTTGCAGTTGGTTAGAGCAGCAATTCCCCACCTTTGGAAACGTTTCAATACTTTGTTGGATTTGGTTTGATGTTATATTTCCTGCCATGCCCACTTCTTAGGGATAGCATGTACACATCTTCATATAAACTACGAGGGCCGGAAACCCCCAAATATCCTGAATTCTCTCCCTTCCCTCACCCCACTCTCTTCCCAGTTTCAACCAAGCCACTGAATTCTGCTTGTTCTTCCTCTTAAGTATATTTCTAATCTTGCTACTCTGCTCTGTCCGCAAAGCTGCTGCTTTGATTTAAGCCTTACAACACACAACCCCGACAGCAGCCAGAGCCTCCCCACTCTTGTCCCTGCTTTACGTTTTCCCCACTCAAGCCATCCGCAGTGCGTCTGTATGACCTTCCTAAACACGCAGATCGGTAGTTTCCTTCCTTGTACAAACCTTCCATGCCTCTCCTTTGCCTGGAGAATGAAGTTCAATGCCCTTAGTTCGATGTGCAAGGTCATCTGTCTCATGGCTCTCTCCTCCCTTCCCAGCCTTATTTTCCCTTCCCCACCCGGCACCCCTCTCAGAGCCAGCCATGACAGATAACTTGTAGGTTCCTGATTGTGATCTATACTCGTTCATACCTTTATACCATCACAGTTTTCCCCCTCAACATAGGACTCTCCCCTGCCAAATTAGGTTTTTCTCCTTTGTGTTAGCACCAAAGTGGGTGTATATCTCTATTTCTGCATTTATCTCACTATATACAATATTTATGTTTCCATGGCTGCCTTCCTTTGTGGAACACAATAAAGGTTGGAGATTTTCTTGTCTATTCTACCTTTGGCAATGCCTGGCATGGTGTCTGACCCCTGATATGGGCTCAATGAATGGATGGATAAGGTGTTAAGTGGAATTTGTTTTTTTTAAGTGAATTAATGAACATTACTTTGCTATAAGAACATAGGAAAATTCTTTAGATACATAAGTTGTAAAGTGTTGTCCAATATTCATTCAACTGTCGTAACCCCACACCCCACCCACAATGGGTCAGCTTCTCTCTGCTCACAGACCACAGACAATGTCTGAAGCCCAATCAAACAAATATTTCTACAAACAGATACAGATGTATCACTAGAGAGCAAAACATTCACACCATACACCTAACTGAAGGACAGCAGTGCCATCTTTATGCAGGATACAAGTTATGAAATAGACAACACTTAAGAGGAGAATTGCGTACTCACAGTTAAGAAGCAACTTAAGAACCTTTTTGTATACCACAATTTTTAAAAACTTTATTATTCCTTGGCTCACCCAAAAGAAGGGGGTTCCCCAAAATTGTTTAGGTCAAAGAGCTAACAATGACACATCCACAAATTAAACCAGAAATTACAAAATTTTGCATCAAAAACACAACAAAAAATAAAAATCCCAGGACCAGAGTTATGTTTTAATTTATAATTCAATCTTTGAAGACATTCATCCAGACCAGCTAAAATGTGTTTCCCTACTGAAAGCCTCAAAAATAAACTTTAAACTTAGGAACTCTGTGAATCGTGTCCCTTTAGAGAATGAAACCATTTTGTTTGTTGACTTTGCCCACAAGTGAAGGCACTCAGCCTCCAGTCTAGTTTCATTAACTATGGATATGCATTGCCCTGAAGTGTTTGTCTTTCTCACTCTTTACAGATAAGACCACCAGGAAAGAACAGAAAAGACATGGTCTACCTGTGTGCATGCACTCAGTCAGCAAGCACACATGAGCTTGCTAGGCCCTGAGGCCACCGCAATGAATAATTTATAGTCTTCTCCTTCAACAGATTCTCAGCTCAGTGGAAATATGACACCTAATCCTGTAATTATAAAACCACGTGGGAGATTAGTGATAGACAAACACAGGGTTTGGTGTCAGCTCAGGAGAGGAATATCTAACCCACAGGTTAGAGCAGAGGACAGACACACATTTTTGAGACTTAAGGGACCAAGAATAGGCATGTTGGGAGTAAATCTGTAGCAAGATGCGAGGAATGAAAAGATGAGGGAGTTTATAGCTACTAATCTCAGTTGTCTCAGTAGCAGAGGATTCCAGCTCATTTGCTGGGAGAGAGGAGTCAAGGATTGAGTGGAGGGGTCTCTCCCAAGAGCAATGAAAGTGTGGAATCATTTTGGAGAGGACTAGGAAACGGAGGTGACTGAAGACAGGAAACCTGTGGAAGAGTGGCTCAGAGGGCTCAGTTAATCTGTGGGGAAGCCAGTCTGCAGGGATGCAGGAGAGGATCAGGCAAACAGGAACACATGGGTTTTGTAGAACCTTATATGGAAAAATACAAGAGGAAGTAAGGGAGCTGGTGAGAAAGCAGTTCTGATGGCTCACCACAGGTTGGATAGAAAAGAATGGTTACTCAGCAATGTGTGGTGACCGGTGTGACCATGCATCCCTGTTTGCCCGGGACCAAGTTGTATCCACTTTCACCTGCAAAAAACTCCTTTGGGGCAATAAATTTAATGGTCCCCTAGTGATGGCCTGGAAGAAATAATAAAGAAGTGAATGGGTATATTTGAGGTTAGATGGATAAGGCCAAAGAATAGAATGAAGGACTTATGTTTTAAGAAGGGAGGGGTTCTTAATAAGGAGAAGAGAAAGAGTATGGTCCTGGGAGTGGGTGGCTGAAACGGGCAAAGATGACAGCCTTTGGAGTTAAGGTAGCCCAGGAAACGTGAAGCCAATTGGTTGGATGGGTCATTCTCATGGTCACTGAGATCAGCATCTGGCACTTAGTAGATGTTCCATAAGTGTTTGAAGATATGACAGAAGTTGGGATGGGAAGGGAGACTATAAATCAGGTCCCAACGTTTCAGACGATAGGGGGTTGGCCAGAAGAGGAGAGACAGGAGGAGCTGGAGATGGCAGATGTGTGCCTGAGATGCAATGTACTCTAAAAGTGTACTTTTAAAAGAGGGAGGAAGAGCAATGATCAGACAGCATTCAGGGGCAAGCCAGTAGTTTGTGGGGTGTGGGAGAATAAAAAGACTCTGCAGTGTGAGCAGCTGAAGAAGCATGTCCCCCAGAGAGAGGAACGGTGAGCACCACTGGGTAGGGCTTCCATGCCGTCTGCAGAGGGCAGCAAACTCCTGTTAGGGTAGAGGCCCTGGGCTCTGTCTCTAGGTGAGTGAATCCTGCAAAGGTCAGAAAAGGCACAGAAATCAAGCATCAACCTTAATAGGAAGTTTGAGGCTACCAGGCAATTTTTCATGTATCATTTTTTCCTTGTATTCTAGTCTACCATCCCTTGAAGGGATGGTATAGTGAAACAAAGATGGTTCACTGCTTTACCCTTTTTGGGCTAATGTGTCAATTATGTTATTTTATGTTATTACTTAACAGTTGCTAGAAAAAAAGACTGGAGTCTGTAAGTCACTTCCACTTCCCCCATAATGTATCTTAAACAGCAATTTTTCTAAGTCATTTGGGGAGAGAACTATAGCTCGTTCCAACTGTCTCTTCCTGTCTGTGTGGAGTATAAGGCAGACCTCAATGCACAACTACCCACAAGTTGTTTTGAATTTCCTGAAAGTGTGCAACATGCCAAATATGTTCAAAATGCCTGTTAAATTAAATTAAATTATCAATTTAAATTATCATAACCAAATATTAACATGGTAAAACTCAAAATATTTCAATGAAAAGAATTTCAACAAATTCAACATTTTTAGAATAATTAGAAAATGTCTGGGTTCCTCTGCCTTCAAATCGTGGTTTGGGGTGGGATGGAGAGCAGACTACAGAATTCTGGCCCTAGTGACTCAGGAAGGAGAAGGGGAGATTGTGAAGGGAGCTGAAGAAGGGCTCATCCCAAACCTATTCCAGTGAAACAGGTCCTGTCTGGATCCCCTGCTTGCCACCCCTGTCCCAGTTACTGGGAGGCCTAGACACATGTTCCTGAGCACGTGGCAAATTCTCTTGACTAAAAATGTCCTTCCCATCCAGTATTGACTTAAGCACTTCCATCTTTTCTAGTGCTCATTAGGATTATGGTCTCTGGTTCCAGAACTCCTGAGGCTCATCTCATCAGCTGTCTTCTGTGTTTTCATGGTTTTTCTTTGGGTCAACCTCAGCCTAAATATCAAACAAGGTAATGGAAAGATTATAACCGGGGTCACCAGTTGTATAGAAATATGGGAGGTGGCTCTTATTTTGGTTTGTTCTTATGAGGAACTCTCCTGTGTGAATAATTTAAACAGTCAAAAATATCACTGTCTGAACTGGGGGCATCTCTGAAGAATGGTAGCAATATGGGTGTGCATTATTTTACTTCTTCCTGTTTCATTATTTAGATCCACTAGCTTCTGCAGCAGTAGGTCCCTAAATTTATATCATAAATCTGTCAAAAATCACTGCAGATGCAACTATGAGTTTAGTCAACAAATACAAATAAGACATTAGCACACTTTCAAAGGAATTTGGAATCAAAATGTCATATGGCATGGTGAAAGATGCAAAGTTTTTCAGAAAGCAGCTTGTGCTGTGGGCACAGGTGACAGCTAGGGGTGGAGCTCCCAAGGGGAAGTATGATATTTAGATTAAAGTACCAGTAGGAGATGCCTCATGGGAAGGAGGCATTCTCTTTTTTAGATTTGTAGGAGAGACCTTAACAAGACAGAAGAGATTACTCATTGAAACTTCTTCATTTTACTAAGGGAAGGATGACAACCCCAAATTTTGGGTCTATTCAAAGACCCACAGCATACCCCATGTGCAAACCAGAATCCTCAGGACATGAATCAGTGATGTATGTTACACAGCCTCTCCTTCAAGAAAGAAGGACTTCCAGCCAAGATGGAAGCATAGGTGGACACACTGTGCCTCCCTGCACAACCAAAATTAAGGACAACAAGGATTTAGAAACAAGAAAACAACCAGAACTGAGAGAAAATTGACCTGTGTGGAGGTCTGACAACCATTCATCCAGACCTGTAAGAGGGGTGGAGTCACAGCAGGAGGAAGCAGAGGTTGGCAAACCAGGGCATGCAGGCAGCTGTTAGTAGCAGACCCCAGGTGCATAGGTGGCAGCTAGCGGACCCCAGGCTCAAGGCGGCTGACTGACCAGGCAGTCCCACATTCACACACAGATAATCCAGATGAAAACCAAAAACAGGACAGAACTTCCAACCCAGGGCCCCAGCGCTGGGAAATAAAACCTAAAAATATCAAGACCCCACCCCCACATGCAGCATCACAACCCAGCGATGTGGGTTGCCCCGCCCTGGTGAACACCTAAGGTTCCGCCCCTTACTACGTAACAACAGCCATGACCAGACTCCCCCCAAAAAACAAAAAACAAAAAACAAAACAAAACAAAAAACCAAAAATGGTTAACAGGAGAACAGATCAAAGCCCCAGAGCCAATTCATCTAAATGACTAAGAGATAGCCAACCTATCAGATGCACAGTTCAAAGCACTGGTGATCAGAATGCTCACAGAATTGGTTGATTTTGCCCTCAAATTAGATGCACAAATGAAGGCTACAATAAATGAAATGAAGGAAAACGCACAGGGAACCAATAGTGATGGGAGGAAAACTGGAGCTCAAATCAATGGAGTGGACCAGAAGGAAGAAACAAACATCCAATCAGAAAACAATGAAGAAACAAGAATTCAAAAAAATGAGGAGAGGCTTAGGAACCTCCAGGACATCTTTATACTTCCCAACATCCAAATTATAGGGGGAGCAGAAGGGGAAGAGGAAGAGCAACCAGTGGAAAACTTATTTGAACAAATAATAAAGGAGAACTTCCCCAATATGGCGAAGGAAATAGACTTCCAGGAAGTCCAGAAAGCTCAGAGAGTCCCAAAGAAGTTGGACCCAAGGAGGAACACACCAAGGCACATCATAATTACATTAGCCAAGATTCAAATGAAGGAGAGAATTCTAGAAGCAGCAAGGGATAATGAATGGGACAGTCACCTACAAAGGAATTCCCATCAGACTGTCAGCTGATTTCTCAAAAGAGACCTTATAGGCAAGAAGGGGCTGGAAAGAAGTATTCCAAGTCATGAAAGTCAAGGACCTACATCCAAGATTGCTCCATCCAGCAAAGCTTTCATTTAGAATGGAAGGAAAGATAAAGTGCTTCTCAGATAAGATCAAGTTAAAGGAGTTCATCATCACCAAGCCCTTATTATATGAAATGTTCAAGGGACTTATCTAAGAAAAAGAAGATAAAAATAAGAACAGTAAAAAGACAGCAAACTCACAGATATTAACAACCACACCTAAAACAAAAGCAAACAAGTAGAACAGGAACAGAAACACAGAAATGGAGATCACATGGAGAGTTAGCAACAGGGGAGTGGGAGGAGGAGAGAGGGGGGAAAGGTACAGAGAATAAGTAGCATAGATGGTGGGTAGAAAATAGACAGGGGGAGGGCAAGAATA